>PNEQ01001321.1:0-18009 GCA_003012365.1 Medauroidea extradentata
ATTCGGCCTTGTAGCATTTGCTGTCTTTCATTATTTATTATGTTACGGCGATAGTTTCTTTAGAGCGCGAGTTTTGCTGAGGCATTCCGGTAGGGCGTGATGTACGCGGCCCCGAAGGAACTTTCTTTTTCTTTTGGCAGTTTAGTTTATTTTGTAATGTGAGTAGCCCACCGGTGGAGCCTTTCTTGTGTTTTTTTTTAGTTGTTGTGGTATGTATGAATTTGCGCGGCAGTAAAAGTTTCTTTTGCCTAAGAATGACTTTTTAATAATTTTTGTGCTGCTCTTGCACGCCTTCGAGCCCATGTGATACCCTGAGATAAGAGCTCTCTCTCTACCGCACGTGATGCTGTGGTCAGTTAAAGCTTGGTAAGAATTATGGCTTGGTACGAGTGAGTGCCACCGTATTTTGAACATCGCAGCGTGGGGTGTACATGAGAGAAACAGTACCACCACAATATAGACGCCTATTAAAGTAGTATTTTTGTTAAATTCTCCACTAAAAACAATTATTTTCTTATATAGTATATATATATATGGTATATTGATAATAAAACTGCTTAAATAGCATAATTTTGCACTTTCAAATCCAAATTTTCCCGGGGGAGAACCCCCGGACCCCCCTGCTTTAATGAGGGGAATCTGTATAATTTACCCCAGCCCCCCTAAAACCTTGGTCTGGATCTGCCACTGGATTGCTGATAGTTTTTTTTCCCATCAGAAGTGTGCACTAAGATGTGTAGCTTGCAGAACAATGCATGTTTTCACCTAAATTAAACATTTGATGTAGCAGTACAATATCTTGCTACTATGAAACCTAAACATTGAGAGAACATTTCTCATTCCCACCAAATATATGTGGTGTGGCTCCCCTCTTGTAACTTTCTATAATTTCAAACAGGTACATCAGTAACAGCAAATGTTAAACGCCTTGCTCTCGATGACAACTCATCTGAAGCAACAATAGAAGTTTCAAGTTTAAGTGTTGGAAAAATGGCATGTTTTATTTTGAACAACAAAATGACTTCTATAAAATAAATATTTATTTTCATAATGTATAAAGTTTAATAATTTTCGTGTTACTCATGATTGTACATGCAAGTGAGATACAATCGGAGAAACACGCCATATTAATGGTGAAATTAATCCAGATTTTTACCTCGAGAAAGTATATTATTACCTAACATATAGTATTAAAGATTGTTTCATGTAGAAGATACTGTTAAACAAATTTTTTTAATTACATTTTTAAATGACAGTTGAAAAGTATATTACACAATGTAAGCAGAGGATATGAAAATGCAGACAATCACATACCAGCAAATAGGGAGAGGAAACAAAAATGTATGGAACAAAATTATAGAGATATGGAAAAAAGTTTATGGTGGTTCAACATGCGTAATACAATATGCATAGAAGTATGTGTAATATAAAAATAACATCATTTCTGATATTAATGCTGATTTATTTCCAAAACAGTAGAACCTCAATAATATAAACCCGAAGGGACCTTAATTTTTGTACCCCATGACTTCTTTTAACAAATGAACTTGTTTTACGTTGTTTTATGTATAACAGAACTATTTATTGAACATTTAAGATATTTAATTTCTCATTTTAATTCCAAGGGGAAAGAAAACCACTTTGCATTAACAGGGTTCCACTGTGTTATTAAGAACAAATTCCGAGAACCAAGAAAATTCTTCAAAATTCTACTTTACATACATACAGAAAAAACACCTGTAATTGATGTTTAAGAGTAACAAGAAATACAGGCACAAACCATTTGGACCAAAAATGTCCAAGGTAAAAAATGCTCTTGTGAAATGTTTAAGCAAAAACCTTAGGAATTGCTTAGTTCAGAAGGAAATACAGAAATGTTCAAGAACCCTTCCTGTAGCACTGTTCTCACTTGGATGCCCCTTCCTTGCTCAACCTTCATGTGAGGACAAATGATGACAGCAGCTTGCTTGATGTGTGAGTCATCACGTAGAGTGGAGACACGTAAACCCTCCACAAGTGTGAGGCTGTACCAGTATGGCAGTGCAGTCACGTAACCAGTGCAGGTCAGAGGAATATATGCAGTGGTGCGAAGTTTTCTCTTTGGCAGTTCTGCCAGTTCCACATGCAGCAGCTCGACTGGGTTGCTGTATGCTATGTGGTGAATGGCAGACAGATGGAAGTCACAGTGCTCTGGGACCTTCATTGCCAACAAAACATTTCCATGTTATTCATCAACCATGTTTGTGATTAATGAAAACTGATATACACTGCTTTCCAGTACTGTTGATAAGCACTGAACAACGGAACCACATCAGTAATCAGTAAATATTTTGTTACTGTCAATCACTTTAGACCTGGCAGTGATGCGCATGTAAATACAAATTAGATTAGGAACTACAATTTCACAACCTATTAAAAATCTTTTCATACAAAGAAATACTGTATTTTTTTTTTTTTTTTTTTTAAACAGATAATGTGCTTTCAGAAACAAAATCAGTTCAATTTTAATGTTGTTTTAATTGGTTATTTAGCTACTTTAGACAACATTCTGAAGGAATATTTTTATACAGAGAAAATACATCATGATGATTTCAGTGTTCGTACAAAAAATTTTAGAGGACAAATGTTTTGAATCTGGCGCCAATGTCTGTTTTCACTGGTGTTACTTGCCCTCCTGAGTTTTAGTGGGATCAGTACGTAGTACTTGTAGCCTTGCATGAGTAGTCAGCTGAAAATCATCATCTGTGACCATCAGTAGTCATCAACAGTAACAAAATTACAGGTGGTATCACTAAAATACTGTATTTACACATGTACCACCCGCACATTTTTTCTAAAAAATAAAATTGCAAATTCGGGGTGTGGATCACATATGGAAATCAGGTTTTCGGATTTGGGTTTATCGTACATTAAAGACTTCTGGAAGGAGTTACTATAATGGAAAAATAAGTGTGAAACCCTAATGTCAGATTGCAGCTTGTAAACAGTAAATACACAACGCCAGCATTACCATCAAACAAAGCAAGGCTTGTGCGTACAGCCTGTGGTGACAGCTGCCGGTCCGATGAGCGAGCATCTAGGCACTCAGCATAGTGTGTGGCCTAGCGGAGAACCAAGACAGAGATAGTGATTTATTATTCCACCAAAAAAAGCCAGTTTTGCGCACACTCTACATACAGAAAAATGCCAATAAAGTGCAGTACATGTCGCTGCTGCTTCTGCTACTGCTGCGAAGCATTCATGTGCCGTGCAGCAACACGCCAATCAGCCTTGAGCTTTTACCATCGCTAGTTCCACTTTTTGGTGAAATTTTATTCTTAAGATGTTGTCCATATATTTAATTCATGAAATATTTAATGTTATTTAATTGCATTTTTTGAACTAAATGCAGTTAAATTGGAACCACACAGTAAAAAAAATTCTTGAGAGAGAGTTGAAAATATGAGATGCTAGTCTTACATGGGGGCAGGTGGTACATGGGTAAATACAGTAACTAGTATTTATATGACAGTATGTGGCAACATAAAATACATGCTAAACTGGTGAGTGATACTGATTTCAAACCCAATCTTGTATAAGCAAGGTGTAACTAGTACAAGATACAATGCCAGATGTCCCTCAACCTGTACAGTCGAAAAATTTTATTGGTCGTTCTATACTGGTCATGTGACCAATTGTATGTTAACTGCAAAGATAGAAGTAATTCATGGTTTCAGGTGTGCATAGCACAATAGTAGCAGTCATTACCAAATGTTTCAATACACTGTGAACACACAGAAGAATGAAAAACATAGGGATTGAAAAAAATATTGCAACAGATACTTTTTGTAAATTACATTTGACATTAATGGCAAATACTTTTTATGATATATGTTGAGATTCAAGCCAGGAAATACTTCCAAAACATACTTGTAAAGTGTGAATTATGTATTAGGTACATACAAAAGTTTCACATCGGCACACAAACTATATTACAATTCCTGTAAGATAAATGTACAAGCATGCCATTCAGTTTCATTTTTATGCATGGTTCACAAATGAAAGGGAACAGATGAATGACAAAATTATTGTGAATAGCACAGGACCAAATTTATGTAGACCTCACAAAAAATTTCTTGTGTACATGTAAATGTTGTTTATGTACATAAAAATGATGGATATCACAACGTTGACGTTTGAATGTTCGCAGTGTGAATTAAATACTGAAATTCATGATTGGAAACATGAATTTAAGTGTGGTATATTAACCCAATAGTGGTTTTGTGTCACTACATTAAATTGCATTGTTTGCTAGATGAATCCTGTTTCTATCTTGACAGTAATGACAGACATGTAAAAATCTGGCAGTAAAGTGTCACTCTGAAGGAATCCTCTGTAATCATGTAGCGCCACAAAGCCCATTAACTTGGAGTCATGGCTTGGGATGCTTCCATTTAGTGTGCATCATAAGCATATTAAATGAGAATCTGCTACAGTATACTGATAAGGTATAGTGCTGGCAGCTTACAAAACTACAGTGTCTGCAAAAGGTCCAAAACACATGTTTTTGACACAATGTTGTTCAGTCATATAAATACATTTTGCTTTAAGGCTTTACAATGTTTGATCATCTTATATTTTTTACCCACTGGAGCCTTGTGTGTATGTGAAAATGTATTATTCGCTCTGCACAATTAGGCTAGTCTGAACAACCCCTTAATGTTACAGTATTTCCTCTGTAGTGAAGTAAATATTTTAATACAGTTAGAGTCCCTAAATGATGAGGTGTTAATGGTTCTGGGCTTGGTCCTCACTATAACTTTCTTCCCACTATAATATAATTGGGCTGATTATGACCTGCAAAACACAAAATATTGCCTAAAAACTGCACTTAAATTGTATTTAATCCTATTTAACTGGAAATAACTTGATATATTAATTAAATGATATAGTTTATTTAAGCAGGTTGGCATGTGCTCTTTACAATGATACCTAAAATGTATGTTGATAGGTCAAAATTAACTTAAAACCTGACCACACAACTTGGTTGCGACAGTGTTATCCCACAATCAATTCCTTAACCCTTACGGCACAGCGGGTTGATATCCTCTTCATTGTGCAAGTACCTCAAATCAAATAACAGCTAGTAGCTGGAAAATTGTGCATTTTTAATTAACAAAACCAGAAAATAGTATTCCAAAATTATCTTTGTAGTTAAAATTATGCCATAGCATCTCTTCCACGGTCAGATATGACACGGATAGATATTATTACTGACTGCATAAAAATTTACGAAAACTGCTAACCTGATCAGTGATCAGACTAGGGGCTAAGATATTTTTTACATTACTTTTATCAAACATGAAGTGACGTATTTGTAAGATAACAAGACATTTTACACTTAAAATAATCACCCATAAGTTTTTAAAAGTGTATGAGTTATTAACGAGACAGTTATTGGTCTAAAAACAAAGATGGCATTTTTTGCATAGAACATGACAATGTTGCATTTGCCACTCAATTTATTTACAAGTACCTACAGAAATAAACCCTGTACAACAGCAAAATGTTGAGAAAATATGATGAAAATATATTAAGAGTAAGTATCTTGACGAAAACTACTTCAGTTGAAAACTGTTCCGTAGGTCGCAGTGCAAAAGTGTAGGCATCAATGAGTAAAATTACCAAATTTTCATACACCTCTGAATCCAAATTGAGAGCAGTAAGGAACATGAGCAAAGGCAAATTGTACGAAGCAACCCCTAAGTTTGATGTGACTGAAATCAATGTACATTGTTGGCGTCGAAGAATGTGAAAAGGTTTATATATAAAAATAATTATGTTATACATCTAATCTGTAATAATTTTCTTTACAATTGGGAAGGTTCAAATTTATTGTATAAATGGCTTACCAAAGGTTTTCACATAGGACTTACATCACGTACCTGTAGCCTGCATGTGCACAAGCAAGCCAAGAGGCAGCGGAGTAGGCTTGCAGGGAATAACAACTGTGCAATGGTCGCTACTAACAATATCCCATGCATGACACCCCCTCGTCTGCATTCCGACTATCCTCCTCCCCTCCCTTATGCCTTGCCTAGTTAGGACTTCATTCCTCCCTCTGCAACATCCACAGCTGGCCATGTGTTTAGAAGAGAGAGGGAGGAAAGAAGTCAAGACGAGCTACCACCAGCCTGTTACCATGGTTGCTGGTAAACAAACCACCACCAACTGTTCACGTTTATTCCTTGCTCTTCACGCTAAACAGTGGACATTATGCTATAGCGTAAAAGTTGCAATTAAAATACGGAAAAAATAATAACCTTGTATTTTACACTGCAATGCAAAGCTATTTCTAAATTTTAGTGGCTCAAAAGTTGATCTTGTATTATATGCCAGAAAATAGAGAATCCAGAAGGTGTAGGTACATAATTTTATAATTTTTAATCCAAAGTTATAACTCAAAGTCATAATCAAAAATTGTAATACAAAATCGTAAACCAAAGCAGAAAATACAAGTTGATGTTGAAAGCACAATGTCCACGAATGACTACATAAATATTAAACCTGGTCGCATATAAAGGGGGCCATATTTTATTTTCCAAGACAAGCTTGTTTGGAATTTGTAAAAAGAATAGATTTTGGTCAGCACCTAACATGCAGGTTTTTACTGCTGTGAGGTGTGACACAATCTGAGTATCAAGCAGCACCAAAATGAAGGAGCAGAGGAAATGGGAGATCACCAAGAAAACCCATCAACCAGCAGCATCGTCAGGCATGATTCTCACATGTGAAAATCCGGAACTGATCCGGATCGCCTTGGTGGGAGATAAATGATCTAGCCACTGGGCCAACCTCGGCGGAATGGGTAAAGGGGTGAGTTTGCAAGTCAAAACGTGTCCAAGACTTTACAGCTGCCGACGAATTAAAGGTACAAAGAAAGACAGTGAGGGGGCCAGCTGGAGTTGGTGTACCTATGACAGACAGATAACAAAAGTACGCTTCACAAAGTCACAAAACCCTGTTGCAAGTCCACTTTACAGATGTTGCCGTACATATTCCAAACAATTTTTTGATGGTTCCTCAAAAATCTTCATTATAACATAGTTTTCACTATTACTATGCCTCACTTTTACCAGCTTATAAAGTATTTTATCTTCAACAATGATCAGAAATACAGTATATACCCAGGTACCATCTGCACCTTTTTTTCAAAATATAAGTTTGTAAAAGTGGGTTGCAAATTTGTATGTGGGTCAAATTGGGCTGTTTTTGCACTCTGGCGAAAAGAGCAGCCATGCCGATAAACTGCCGTAGTACAAATTGACACCCATATTCTGCTGCATGGTATTGTTTTATGTGAAATGCCTTGATAAATTCACGTAATGGCTGTGATAACCATGTGGAATGATTACATCGGCTGCACGGCTGAGCAGATGGTTGAAGATGGGATCGGCGGATAGAGCGCACAAACGATCTCAAGAGTGATTTAACGAAGCGAAGCGCATACCGTTAAGTACTGAGTGGCTTCACACGTCTACTGGCTGAAAGTACTGAGATGAGTTGTAAAAGGCTGCATTCATTCACAAATGCAGAAAAATTAAAGACTAACAGTAAAGCGGAAGAGATCAGTAACCGTGCTGCAGGAAGAAATTATGATGTCGAAGAATCGTGTGTGCAAGATTAGAGGAAAAATAAAGACAAGCTGCTAATGGCCAGTGGTGAGAGACGTGAGTTTTGTGGTGTGGCAGTGAAGTTTCTGGAAATTCTATTAATAAATAAATACAGTACAGGTAAGTGTAAATATCAATTTTTTTATGTAGAACATATGCACCATTCATTCTTAGGTAATAGACCCCTCAAGTGAATTTCAATGTGAGAACATCCACACTATGTCCATATAAAAAGAAATCAATGTGTGTTGAAATATTTAAATTTGAAGTAGATTTGAGGTAACTACCGCTACTTGAAGTTCACGCTTTTCAAACGCCCACGGAAACGTGCAGTGACGTCACAAGCCATAGTACACACAGAGCCTTGGCAAGCTAGCTGACTGCTGTCGCACTCCGCCGGTATGCCAGACTATGCTTGGTCAATAAATAACGAATTTTAAGTCTGTTAAGGTGATTAGTTTGGTTATACGTATGTAGTCAATCATAAAATGTAACAAATGTTATATTCAAAAGGTATACAAGTCGGAAGTTTTTATAAAAGTTTAGTGTTACTCACATTGTTACATCACAAAATATCAGAGAAATATCCTAGCACTGTAATATGCAATAATACATTAATATTTACTTCACAATAGAACCACACCAAGTGTCAGCCACGATGGTGCAATGGTTATTCTCTGGGCTGATATTGAAAACTTAAGTGAGTTCAGTAATATTTAGGGTTAGTATAATATTGTTTCCCAGATTTTGCATGGAATCGTCGATTCTTTATCCAAATTTAACATCATTTATAATCAATAGTATTTTGTATTTCACTACGGATGTTTAGTTCATATGCAATACATAAATTTATACAGCAAATAATTCTGGGCTATAGTGTGGTTTTGGTTTAGCGTACCGCAAAAAAATTGTTATATATGTTGTATAACAGTGTAGCATAAGCCTACTGCAGTACTATTTATCACTACTGACGTGTTTATTACGTAATATGTGGAGTAACGAGTGATTGAACATGCACAAAATAAACACATTTAACCTAAATGCAAGCTTAACCATAGATGACCTATTATTTTAATGTAGGTACACGACCCTACTAGATCACATAAAAAATCACTTTCGCAATTCACATTCAATTTAAATCACTGTTTCTTCCGCACAAATATGCCATTTCAGACATTGTATTAATATGGTTGCAAAAATGGAAAATAGATGGTTCAAAAATATTAATAAAACATTTTTGTATCAGACGCTTGTAAAACTATCAAATAGCATTATTTTAAAAATACATGACGTACATGGGTTTTGAACCCGGATCCATAAGCCAAGTACTGTAACCAATACGCTACACTTTAGCCACTGAGTGCCATGCTCGCTTAAGCCTTTATATGACCAGTGCTGGCCGTTATGGCTTGTGGCGTGGACCAATCGAAATATGTTTTCGGTCGCCTGCTGCTTCCCCGAAATTTGCTTGCTTCCCATTCCTGAACTATAGTGTTAAGAAAAAAAATTCTATTTGGTATCTTCATATTTCTTCATTGTTAACAATATGGCATACATTTAAATGAATTTAAAATTTCATGCAAGGTGTCCATTATGTGAACAAAGTTTACGAGAGGCGTGCTTTATCAATCTTTTGTTGCCCAGCACACGACATGTAAGCTGGAGTGAGAATGCAAACGGTAAACAACCAGCAAGGTCACACACACTTGCACCTAGTCAGGTATCTTATCTGTCGCCCGCTATGTTGCCATGCAGCACTCTCACCCGCCTTATATTTGTAATTGTTAAATATCGGGACCAAAATGTACATTTCACTTTTCAATTCTTTAAGATTTCTGACTGTTTAAAAGCAAACTAACTCCTGATACAAAAAGATTTTTTACATGCAGATCTGCTGTGAAACTTTTTTTCCCACAATTTCATTCTAGAAACAAGGGTGCAGGTCGTACACGGGGTCGGTTGTATCCTGGGTATATACGGTATTCTTTGTTAGATCATCGGCTTTCTTCACAATTTTAAAATTAGTTATTAAAAAGCTATGATTTTACTAATAGAGAAACCAATTTACGAATTGCAGAAAAAAAAATATTTTTTAGGGTGTAAATATTATATTTTAAAAAATTAGAATACTTACTGCATACAAATTGATGAAACGGGAAATATTTTTCCCACATGTCAGATTATCACTTAGCACTCGTGACATTCTGTCCAACCAATCTGAACAAACCAATTCACCATGGACAGTTAATCTTTTTGGTATTAAAAGGCCATCCTTTTTTAAACATTTCCTGTCAAAAGAAAGAATTAATAACATCAGATTATTTTCAAATCACCACATAACACAGTACTAACTACTTTCTGAATATAACATATGTAGTTCTAAAAGAATAGTTTTCTGGTCAAATTTTTGCTTAATAAACTCAGAATGTGAAGTAAACATTATTAAGCACTGTTCAGCACAAAACTGATGTTATAGAACATTTACTATTCAAAAGCTGTCGACCCACTAAAACTGTACTAGTAACCACATACTGCTCCATTTTTAAAAATATACCTACACTAGCTGCTTCCCGCAATTATTTTGTGCTGTTTTCAATTTAATGTGATAGTGTTTCTGAAAAAAAATTTTTTATGAGTTCTAAATTGTGCAAAATTATGTTAAAAGTCATTAATGTTGTTTAAGAAACATTTTGAAAAGGAAAATTGTTCTGCAAATGTTTCTGGGTATCCTGTTCTATCACTGTACCCCGTTCTACCCCTATACCCCATTTTGACTCGCCTCCCTACAAAAGTTAGTTTTTTTTTTTTTTCAAGCTAAAACTTTGCATAGGTACACACAACAACTCACCAAAGTTTTATAATTTCTTTTACTACATTTTTTGGGTGTCACATTCTGCCTCTCTACTGTTTTTCCGCCATTGCTTAAAATAATAATTCAAACAACTCAAAAAAGTTTATTTGATTACTAAATTTTTTGGGTATCCTGTTCTGTCCCTCTACATTGTTTTGCCTTACCCAGCCCAAATTTTTTGCAGAAATTTCATCACAGTATAGAACTACATTGGAGAAAGACGAACAAACAATCATTTTTATGATATAAGCTAGCAGTCTGCCTGCGTATACCTATTACTTGTAACAGTGAGTATTTACTTCAATTGAAGGACCTCTCTGAAAGCTAAATTAGTAGCTTGGCCATCTAGTGTTAGTATAACCAAGCTGCAGGTTGAGCATATTCAGCAGCTGGCTACGTAGCTATAGCAGACATGTGAAAAACTGTCCTTAACAGACCTTCAACATGAGAGAGTATTTAAATGGTGTAAGTAGTATACGTGGTATGATGACTCATTTACATCTAGCACGATTATTGATGGCAGTGCCATCAATATGTACCATCTAAAGTTAATTAAAAATTAATAAAATATTCAGTCACTGGGCACATAGTGGTTGTACAACCATATGTAATAGTATGATTGCAGAATGTTAACTTCCCTATAAATTAATTCTATAAATCTGTACTTTGTTTTTTTGATTGCTTTGAGAGGTTTACATAGACTACCCCTCCTCCCATAATTCAAGATATTTGAGAGTTATTTTCTCATAATAAAAACTGAGCTAATTTTTTTTTGTACTTACATAAGTATCACTCTGCAAGAAAACATATCTCAGTATCTCAACTGGTTAGGTGGTGAATGAAAATAAATTTTGTCCGTTTTCACCTTCTTAATGATCAAACTTTTCAAAATTTTACTATCACGTGTTAAAACATTTGTATAAGTATCCAGTTGAGGTGAAAATCACAACAACCCATTGAGGTTAAGTGTAACTGACAATTAATTTAAAAACTATTTTCATTCCTTCACAGCTATAAAATAAGAGTTTGAATTTAGAATAGTTCTGAAATCTGCTTACGGGCATTTACGTATTCATCATCATAAAACAAAAAGCAACCCTATATTTTGACGGGTTCATAGCACTCTTGGATTTATCTGAAACACATTCCAAGTCTTTTGACTCCCTCAGGGTTCAAATTTCGAAAAAAAAAAAAAAAAAAAAAAATTGTATAGACGATTAGAGCTATTGTATGGGCATCAAATTTAAGTGTAAACCGTAATGATAGCCTGTTGATTAAAAAATACACAGACTTAAATGAAAACACCTTTTTACCAGTTTCATAACTTTGGTGACAAGTTTCGAAAAATCAACAAATTACATTTAAGTATTTAAGCAAGCATTAATCTTAAGGAATAATCACATCAATATATAATAATTCAGTGCGCTCGAAATACTGTATCTCTCACAAATCAAAAGCATATTTTACCTTTTTTTTTTCATCTTTGGAGCTGTATTAAGAAAATATCCTGAAATATATTTTTGGTCTTTATGTAAACATCATTCTGAAGCAACCAGCACTTAGATATGACAATAAGTTTATAGTACGACATTTGTATAGCTATGAACAAAATACTCCAACTATGCATTTATTTACATTCAGAAGTCTACAAGTAAACAATGTTACAGCTCGGCTGGGCATGAGGGAGTTCTGTGGTGGAAAACTCCCTCTGCCCCAGCACCCTATCTGTTTATGTTTAGTGCGCTGGCATTACTGTGCTACGGTACATGTATAACATCCCACCAGGCATGTAAGTGGCAGGTTTTATGAGGTAATGCCCTGACGAACAGCAGCTGCTGTTTTCCCTCCTCTGTTTCTATGCCTTGCTCTAAGCAGAGAGATAGAGAGAGAGAGAGAGAGAGAGAGAGAAAAGTGGTCTCGCATAAACCTGACACGTGCCACCTGGAGCTCTCTTGTCCTATCTAGAAAGTATGTCTGTGGACAAGCAACTAACAGTGTGGTGAGCTTAGTTTCTGCAGTCTTTGCTCAGTCTTCATTTACTCTTGTATTACAATTAGAGGGAAAAAACTTCAAAAGGAACGGGGACTTGGATGCAGAATCTGGACTGGAACAATTACTTTAAACCCCCATGGGACTAAAGTAAATGAAACATTAACACTGCTGATGTAAAATATGTACAAAATTCAAACTGCTACAACCACATCAGAAGAGTGGGATAACATTAGTACTTACTGTCATGCAGAAAAACAAAATAATTCCCCTTATTCTTCTTACATCACAAAATGAGAAGAAATTTAAAAGGCACATAAAACAAAAAATATTGAAGTATAGCAGTCTAACTAAATTAATTAATTAAAATGGTAGTACTGGTTTACAAACATTACAGTATTTTCTTCACTAACAGCACAGAAATGAGTGCCTTATAACGCAACTTTAAAAAGATATGAAGATTTATGCCACTAACATGCCTGACAACACTACCATTCACTAACTGCCAAATTAGTAAACAAAAATTTATATATTAATTTCCAATAGTTAATTTTAGATAAACCATATACTTGCCAATCATACACACACCTAATGATAGGAAGCTGGGAAAATGCTGCCTCCTTTAGCTTTCCACTTGGATCCAACAAATGAACAACAATCACATCAAACTGCTGAGTTCCAGAGGAGAGCAATGTGTCGAGCTCTGTCTGAGTGATGCACTTGAGCTGCTCATCAGTAATATCACTGGCCATTGAGACAGAAGACATCACTGCCTCACTGTGGACAGTGCACCACACTTTTGCCTCCTGGATCCTGCCGGCAAGCAGTACTCCAAGTAGCGGGAAAGGGCTCATGTCCAAAATGCACAGAGAGGAACATGATTTACTCCTATTTCTTGCTTTGCATAGTATCTCTGCCACCTCGTGTAAGCACTTCACAATCTGCTGGTCATTAAGGAAGCACACGACTTCTTGTGCAGCAGTCAGAACTTGCAAGTCATCTTCCTCTGCAGGTATTTCATCTGTGTCTGGATCACAACTTGAGCAATGCACAGCTTCTGAAGATGACTTTAACTGCAATATTTCCAGCTTCCTTTGCACTCTGTCTGTTTTGTGCTTACATTCATCAGTGTTTTCATGACAACAACTCAACATTTTATCAGAGTCTGCATTACTCCCAGTAACATTCCAGTTACAGACACTATCATTCACAGAGTCAATGCTCACAGAGAGCCTGCCGCTGGCAGTACTGACATGGAACACCACCAGCTGGTCCGAGGTAAGCCTGCACGCTGATGGCAGAGGGAACACTGCCTGGTCCCAGCACTCGGCCCGGTGCTCCGTCCCTGGGCAAGTGGTCAGCTCTTCATCACCCAGGCACAGGGTGAACCATGTAACCACTGCATGTGCAATGCCAGTATTAACACACTGTACTATCACATCATGGTCAGCATCACCTTGTAGTAGATTCCTCAATTCTGCTGGGTCATTGAAGTTTACCGTACAAGCTTTTACAGGTTTTGTCAGGTACCTGAGGAACCAAAAAAAAACTTTACTACTGTTTAGGTACTTTGAGGGAGAGCAGAGAGATATTAGTCAGTGCTTAACAGTGAAATCTTGAACATTGGTGAGTTATAAGATTAGTACGAAGCAGTGAAATGAAACTGCAGGGAAAACAAGACCCGTAGGCCTACTGCAATGTCCGCAACACTTTCCGAATGTTAAAATTGGGAGTAACTCCATCCACAATCATATTCGGATTGCTGTGGTACGAGGTACACTTATACCAACATGGAACAAAAGCCACGAATTTTCGATTATTTGGAAAAATTTTAACTTCTATAATACAGTCCTTTATAACACTTTGATTTTAAGGAGCATAACTAAATGTTATAATATATCAAGATATACTGTAATACAATTTTATATTTACTTGAATATACCTAAGAATGTATGCAAACACACAGAAGATGGTGTTCATGCATCCATTGGCAATCAGTGTGCATATTTATACAAAAGTTTCAATTTCCCTTCTCTGTTCTTTTAAAAATTTGACAAACAGCAAAACATTTCCTTTAATCTCATAAAAATTCACTAAAACTTTGGACTTGCTGTATGAAAACAAATATAAAATAACTGCTGGCAACAAAAAGTGAATAAATGAGTTCTGCAAATTAATTTATCAAAACTAATAAGATTTTCATTTACACTTAAGTTTTCTGATTACACAGAACATTCAGGTAAATGTCTATTATTAGTCAAAACTTTCAGAAGTTCCATAATGTGCCAAAATTGGGTAACAGTAAAAAAAAGTTACATTTTTTAAGTATGAAATAGTGCACTATTTTTCCTAACCCAATAACATAACACCAAATGTGCAAATTCCATCACAAATTTAGTTACAAACATTCTTTTATAATTTATATTGCTCTCAAGCAACTATCTGTCTGCCAGTGGAGAGAAAATATTGAAACATTTGCATAACAATGAGTTACATACCTGAAACCTCCAGGCAAAGATGCCAAATCCTCACAGCCATAAGGTTCATCTTGCTCACAGACTATTCGTGCAGGGCATTTTATTAAATGTCTGGCAGACTCGCTCACATACTGCCTTGCTGCCAAATAGGAACACTCGACAGCACACACCCACAGAATGGCACCATGAGGTATCACCTTACCATCTGGGGCAAGTAAGCTTTCCCACGCATGTAGGATAGTCTGCAAGACGTTTTCTCCAAACAATCCAGCATCAAAGATCTCTGTCACAACCAGCGACACCCTGCACAATTCACATTCTTTAACGCAATTAAAACTTTTTATAGACACCTGATATAAGAAACTTGTAAGGGCACCTTCCAAAGTCTAGAGACAGTGGAGCAAAAAAGTGATCTAGGCATCCACAGAAGACAGAGGACTGCTTTTATGTGCAAAGACACTAAATTGATAAGCAATCTTTCCTCTGACCATACACCTTTATGAGAATTATAATGGTGACTTTATAATTTTACAATGGTAAAATAAAGTAAAAAAATAGAGTGCACATCCCTAAATACATTTTGTGCAACTTAAATGTTTCCAAATTCGAAACGATTGTGAAAATGTCTGGTTTGGGTATTTTTGCTTTCAAGAAATAAACATTACACACAAGAATAAAATAAGTATTACATTGTGACATGCACTAGCATGTAGCCCATACTTGGTCTCTTATCACATAGTAATTTTAATCCTTTTTTTTTTCCTCTCTTAATTAATATTTTTTTTGTTGTTTATAACAATTTAAGCAGGGAAACATAACCAATTATAAGGATGTATACGGCGGGATCCAACATATTAATCCGGGATGCTAGAAGAGAAATTAACAGTAAAATTTATTCAAAATTTAAATTTTAACAGTTAAAGCAAGATAACAGTAGTGAATTTTACGTGTCAATTTTATCTGATTTATGTCGTATTTGGACTCAATTTAAAGAGAATTTAATTTTTAACAATTTTTCCAAGTAACTTTTTATTATATTTTGCCTCGTTTGGATTTTGAAAATTTCAAGTAGCCTCCTAGCTTGCTTCTTCTAGAATGGGATATATCTGGCAAGCAGGTCACAGTTCAGACACTTGGAGGTACGTACAGAGGTGTGCTGGAATGCCGCTAGAGCTGCTGGTCGTAAGGCCTACGACGTGGGTGGTAGTGACGTGTGCAACACAACTCTGAAAAGGTGGTGATCCGCTACAGATCGATGACGTAGCACATCCCCAATTAATAAACTAATGAATATTTAGCTGATTTATGGAATAAAGCGCTTTGCAATTTTGTCAGTAACCATGTTACATATTTTTTGTCTGTTATAAATGTCAACTGATCAGCTTTTCAAACAACTTGGGTCCCGTTGTATTACTCCACAGCTCGGCCGAGCAAGTCCGGGTGTCCGCCCAGGAAAGACAGTCGTGGTATGTCGGAACTTGGACTCGGTCGCGGAAAGATGGCCGGCTCAGTGTTTTAGTAGTTAAGGCCTCATGGCGGGAGTGAAAGGACACGTGAGATGCTGGAGAGGGACGGTGAAGCCTAGAGGGCAGATTCGTTAGTAGAAGGGATTTTTCTTCTGTTGCATACTCCCTTTTCTTTTTATATTTATGTAACCAGTAGTAGGTACTTATAACCGCATAATCAGAACTAAGATAGATAAGATGCCCAGCTAAGTATTACTACCGAGTTCAAGCGGCAAGTCGTAGTATGTAGATAGAAAAATCCACCTAAAGTAACCCTGGGCCAGCACTCACTATATTAATTGCCCTTGTCTTGTAAAGTTCTTCAAAAGAGAGTTTAAATAAAAGGTAGATGCCGATATAGTTTTTTTATTTATTCATTCATTGCTGATTAACCCCACTGCTATCCGGGCATCAGTATCACAGGCACCACCTCTACATCAGTTCCTTTGTTTTCGTCTTTGTTCTGCCTGCCAACCACATGTAATAGCAACAGTAGAGAGTTACGTCCCCGCTTGCACACCACAACATGTGCAGCAGCACCACCACACTAACAGGAAAAATTACATAAAAAAGAGCTAGCCCCCTTACAACATTAACTGCTTCTTGAGAGAAGTTTTACTTTGGTGCACAAACAGTGTTTGTTTTGTGAAGAGGGACCCCTCAAAATGTCTAAAAACTGCTTTTTAAGACTGCTCATTTTGGAAAAATATCCACCTAATTTATAACACAAACACACAGAAGCCTTCGTTTCACTTTACACCATACTTTACACAAACAGAATTATAGGATCTCCACTTCCATTCCCACAGAAAAAAAATACCACAATTACATAGTGACAACCAACTTAAAGCATAATGCATAAAAGCAGCATTTCCATTTAAGCACGTCTCAGTATCGCTCATACAGTATTGAGTTTTTATTTTATTGCCTATAGATACCATTAACAAAAGTATTGAATATCTTTTAAAAGAGAACTACGTACATGTTAATGAAGCTTCACACACAGTTTAAGTTGGGAATAATTAACACCAAAATACTTAAAACAACTACTACAACTAAAAATTATTATTTTTTGTTTGCAATGTACTCATTAAAAGAAATATTTTCCACTCAACATAACAGTAGTTACAAGATCCTTCTTGAAATTGAAACATTCTGTAAGTGGCATAAAAAAATTTTTCAGAATAAGAATTATTTATATTACTGAATAAATTCCAAGTGCCACCTTATTTTGTTAGGAGTACACAATTACTGGAAATGTGTAGCTAAACTAAAAACACAGAGATCTCAGTACAAAATATTATTATTTACCTTTACCTGCAAGGAATGTCATGAGGTATATGTAGATCTTGAGAGAGCTTGTTTATCAATGTTACTCTTGATGAAGCATTATTGCTCTCTATAACCTGTTCTGCAATTTGCACCATTGTTTCAGAACCATCACAGGCATATACCATGCTAGCGCCACCTTCTACAGCAAACAAACTAAATAAAAAAACTTAAATTATAACCATATCATAATAGTAAACAAGAAC
>PNEQ01001322.1:0-25136 GCA_003012365.1 Medauroidea extradentata
ATTACAAGATTTCCAAATGCAGCAAAATTAATCATTTTCTTAAAATTTTAAAAATTCATAACTCAGAAACTAACAGTCCAAAAAAATTGTAACTAGGGCATTTTCATTTAATTTCGTAATACTACCATTAAACAAAAAATAATTAAATTCTATGACATCTTTTTTTTTCACTTAGTTGATTTGACATGGAATGTCCCATACAGTAGAAATACATTTAAAAACACATACATGTGAATTGTCTAGAGCGCCGTTGACGTGACACATTTAAATAGGCCATTCAAAGCAGATATAAAATGTCTGAAGTCACAAAATTAAAGACTGAGATATAATAAGCACAGGCACATGACTAAACGTTGCTGTCTGCTCATGCAACACAGTTTCGAATGCAATGCAGTGCCTTCACCTCTCCAACCATGGCGAGGTATGGCAAATTACTTATATGCAAGCGCTACAAGCCAAGGTTACCAGCCCTCCAGCCAGGGTGAGGTAGAGGAAGATTGTAGATGTGCAGAGCGCTACTGGTTCACTTCTTTTGTCCATTGTCACACTACAGGCCATTCTAGCATGACTTACGTGGTTTAAGAAAGTTACCTAAATGTGATAGTTTAGGACTTTTAGTATGTTATTCAGGAAAGTCTAAATCTACATGTATGCAAAATTTTAGCTTTGTAATAAATTTTTCCTAAGTTGAACTATTTCACCACTAAATTGGCTATTAGATGCAGACAATACATCATTTGCAGCAGAATTCTTCTTAACGAGCTTCTCGACACCATGCTGGTATGGTTATATTATGGAAACCTGCAGATATGTGCGGACAGCAAAAATTATATGGAATGTTTTGCTTCATTTGAGTTACAAGATGTCTCATGTTGATAAAACTGCATAGGATCTAATGACACAATGCTGCATAGAAATACAGTAGTCTGTTGCAAACTACTGCAACGTACAACAGTAGAGAAAGTTTCTGAAGTACCATATTACAATACTCTTCAGATCGTTTTCATTAAATGTCAAGATTATATCAACAATTAACTGATTAAGAGACTGAAAAATTGTAATGCTTTAGCAATGAATCTTGATGAGAACATAACATTTGGTAGACTGTAAACATAGCATAGTTGTCAACTTGTACAATTTTTAGGTATTTTGTATACAATTTTTCCTTTTTAATTTGTTTTGTTCATAGGAACAAATTATATTCTAATATTTTGAGTAGGGATATCTGAATAAAACGAAGGGTTTATCAAAAACTAATTTTTTTATTCAAATACAAACTTATAAAAATATATATTCAACAACCCATAGTTATTTTTTTTGTAATACCTTACCTTTAACTTTGAATATATTCAAAATATGCTTATATTCAAGTAAATAAAATTATGTAAAAAATACAACACTAACAAGTTAAATTTAATACAAAAAACTTAAAAAAAGGTTTTAATGTTAGTTCAGTACAACTCTTGCCAGTATTTTGAAAACTAATACTGTTACAGATTCCTTACAGTTCTAAATACCAAATAGTTTGCTTAGGAACAGTTTAACGAACAATTCAGTAAGCATCGTTGTAGGCATACTCCGGATGCTTGCTTATCCTGAAACAAATCACAAACAATGTAAATTGCAAGATTTCACTGCTGTTGTCTTAATGTTCTAAGCAATGAGGTTTGAGCAGTGTTGAGGGTTGATTTCCTTGTAACATTTCAGCAGTCTGCAGCTGTAAATTCCAGGAACTGTGCAGACCAGCTGACAAGTGCCAAAGATTCTGGTTGGCTTCTAATAGGCTGGGATGGTCTGCAAAATCGTGGAGAACCTATGGTTGCTGCTTTATGGTTATTTTTACCAGTTTGTGCCTATCTTCTCTACAGTGAAATCTCATTTCGAAGGACTGAACAGAACTTGAAATTTTACAATAGGTACTGTACGTTGAAAACAGAAAAGTAGTTAAAACTACGTAGTAGCGCTCGGTAGAGTGACCTCTGTTGTTGCCGGCTTGAAATGTTCATACAACAAAATTAGTAACTGCAGCTTTATGCACGAGGTTTGAAAAGATTTTTAGCAGCCAATGCAAGCTTTCGAATTTCCATGCATGTTTTATGTTGCATCATAACAAAAGAAGCAGACATAATCCATACACAGAGAGGCAGCGAACAAGAAAATAGGGGAATCATGATCTCTGACTATCCTAAAACTCTGAAACTTTTAAAGCATTGAAATATGACAGAATATACTAAATGCATTTTTTTTTTACTTGAGACTATGCGAAAGCCATTTTCGGAAACAAATATTTTTTTAACTGTAATAATTTCGAAACAAATGATAAAACATTTTTACTATTGAAGTAGTTTGTACTCAAGCATATTACATAAACAAAATATTTCTAAAATCAACAATGCAACCAAAATTAATTTTAAAATGTTTACACTAATTTTCAACTCAAAAACACCAATCTCAAAAATTCTACAAATATTCCAGGAGTTGTGTATTCAAGAGTATATGTCATCATTGTAGCATGACCCAGGGCTAGCCCCACAATTAGTTTAACATATTAATAATGTGTATGTGTGTTTAATATTTTTGTTTCCACTTCTAATGTAGGCCTGGTGATCTTTCCAACAATGGTATCTGAGAATTTGTGTAAGTACTAATTGTAAAATTATTTGTTAAGAGAAAGAATGTCTGTGGAATTTTATCACGTTATAGAGTAATTAATTTTCAGTAGGTAACTGTAAAACAAGTTTAATTAAAAATAGTATTTTATTTGGTAATTTAAAAATAATTTCATTATAACAGTGAGATCATTTTCTTAATGATGTTAATATTTTACTTACAATTTAAAATTATTCTATTTTGGTTATTAATATGTGGTTTGCTAAAATTAATGTCTAAAAATGGAATTTAACTACATTATATATTCCCAATTAAAGCTTGGAGTGTGAGGACAGTGATACAAAGCTAAATGTACACTTTCCAAGAAAAATTATTATACTTTAGTGCAAGACCGGCCTATAAAGACAACTATTAATAAATTGGTGCCATATGTAATTTGTTACAACTAATAGAATAACAGACTGTTTCTGATTGGCAGTATTAATTTTGAATTTGATGTTTCTTTCACTTAGTAACAACATTATTACTCAGTATAAATGTATAAAATTCATATGAAAACTAAACTGTTAATATCTGGAGTTAACTGTGAATATTACCACTTTAAAATTTTGTGTTAGTTGTGAAAATGTAATATTTTGTCTAACTGAATCCCGTAATGGTGCGGGGAGGCACCACTGACAGGCAAGGCCGTAATTTGTGTGCGAAGGCAGGTTTTGTTCTCAAGATGTAGGCTGAGACAGACGTGTGTTGTGATGGACAGCCGTAGAGTTACTGGCGTTCAAGAGAGAAGCTGAGATGGAAATTGGTTTATCATTATGAGTCATGGGGTAGTTGTTGCCGAGATACAGGCTGCCAGTTTGGTCTTTTGTTTGATTCGCAAAATACTTTCTTGTGCATATGGCCATAATCTGCACATTTTACTTTGTTCTGTCTCCATTGTGAGGACATAATTTCTTTCAGCAGAAAGGTTACGATAACCTTATGAATTGGTAGTCTAGGTTATATATTCACCCACAATGAGTAAAGCTTGCACAAAAGCTGAGATAATGCTGGACCAGAAACACTGTGACTTCACATTTCCTCTCTAATATATATATATATATATATATTACATAATAGTAATACAATATGATGCATAAGTACTACTCTGTAAGCACTTGTGCACCGTATTGTATTATTATTATTATTATGTAATTAGTAAGCCTAGTAGCCTCTTCCTGCCAAATCATATATATATATATATATATATATATATATATATATATATATATATATATATATATATAGTGTTGCATGCTGTTCTGAGGGCGGGCTGGATGGGGCCTGTGTCGAAACACCTTGAGGGCTGGCCCATGACTCAAAGCCCGAGTGTCTCACAGTGGGAATCCCGCCGAAACTACATCATAGATACCTGTCCCAACTGCGTTTTTGCCCTGCGAAGCGGCGTACGTGACTCAAACCACATCCGAAACATGATGAAATATTCAATTTTAGACCCCTGTAATGCGGTAATTCCCCGACTGTTTCACTGAGTATAAGAAGGCCGAATCGTGAGATTTGGGGAGAGTTCGCTATTGGTCGTGCTGGAGGAAGGTGCTATGGTTGTGGAGATAGACTGGTGAAGACATCTTGGTGACGTCAGTGTCTACTGTGAGGCGGCAGGCGCATATCTTCGCAGCAGTGTTGGACGAACCAAGAGGACTGCTGAGGCAGGCTGACGGGCGAAGAAGGAGGTACGTGACGGGAGTCGAACCGAAGACCTCAAGAGTGAAGACAGCGGTGCACTTGGGGTGCTGCACAGCACACGACGATTCAACACCACGGCAGACTATTAAGGTTGTACACTGTCACTACTTGAAATACTGTTGATTGGATATATGACTGAATTTTATTGTGATTTGTACTGTTTAATTAATTTATGGTAGACATTTTTTTGTGCTTTAATTGTCAAAGTTAATTAACGTGTCTGTGACACAGTAGTAATTGTGTGCATAACTAGTTGATTACTGTTTTGTGTATTTCGTAGCTTTGTGAGCTATTAAATCCAGTACTTAATTTAATTCTTTTATTTCTAATTATAAGATCTCTATCCCAAAACAACTCATGGGAATTGCCCACAAATAATGTTTATGTCTCAAACTTGTAACAAAAAAAAAAATATATATATATATATATATATATATATATATATATATATGCTAGGCCTATATCCAAAATTATCCGAAACATTAAAGAACATTCTATTATTTTATGCAATAATTTTTTAAGGTTCCAGATTGTTCCAGAAACTTTCCATGGAATCAAATCTATACAGTGAATCTTCCTTACAAAACCTGCAGGGACTATATTAAGTTTGTAAGTTAATAATAAAATTTGTATTAACAGACATTTGTAAGAACTGCAAAAATTGTCTAAAGTATATATTTTCCAGGTTGCTTCCTGCCATAATACAAAGATTACTTTAACACAATTATAACTTTTTAACAAGAATATTCTCTTGACCTAGAAAACAAATATTTCATTTCAAAATGAAAGAAAACCACCTTGCAATAATGAGGTTAATATTCACGATGTTTCACATATATAGAATAGAACAAGTTACGTGCATAATACATATCACATAAAATTATTTATAAAAATTGCACTAAACAGTTTAAAGTACTAATGGTTAATTCACATATCAGTGTCTAATTAGGCTCAGTTAAAAAATTAACTGTTTTATAGTAAAAAAATCAAGAGGCCAAATAGCATTTTCCACTTTTCATAGCATAATGTACTCTTCTGTGTACAACTCCTGAAATATATGGAGAATTTTTTTTAAATTTGTTTTTCTAAAAAAATTTTTACAAAATTTTTATGTTATTTAATTTCCATTTTTACGTTAATTTTGGAGAAGTTTTACTTTTATGATACGTAGAATAACAAATATTTACAAACAAAATAGAATTCAACCATTTATCTCTATCTATTTAGAAATTATTACAATTACATTATAGTGTTAGTAAATAATAACGTATTGTAACTTTCAAACTGAAATGACATCAGTCTTTCATCACAGTTATGCGTTCCATGTATTGTGATTTGCCAAACAGTCAGGCCGGCCACTCATTTAATGCTTTGAATAACTTTGCTTTGATTTAAAGAAAACGATTCTGTTAAAAAATGTTCAGACATGATCTTTTATGTACATTTAGACATGCTGATATATAATTCATGCAAGTACAGGATGACATTTACTGATTAGATGCTTAATCGTAAATATAGCAATTAATAAAATATTTAACCTAAAGCATTTTGAAATTTTACTTTCGGAGGCACACTGCTCATATAGTAACCTATGTCGGCAAAAGTGGTTCTCATATGGTCGTCTTATATTTTCCCAAAATCACCACCCACGTTTGCTGCTAATTTCCCAAGGAATAACCTGACGGCATTTTCACTCTGTATAATGTGCACGCTGTACAATGTACACTCTGTATCAATGAGATGACCCAAATAACTCGCCGAGATTGCGACTCCAACTATTGCCGCAGCAGTGAAAGGAAATCCACCTATGTGACCGCTCAACCCCCAGAAGCAAAGAACACAAATCAAAACCAATTATAACAATACATTATAAAACGCACATACTTTCAGTACACTAGAAATGTATAGTATCTAAACTTATAGCCAAAACCATTAGCATTTGTTCCTATGTATTTAGTTGCAGAAGATTACACTGCCTTACATGTTCCCTGCTGATAACGGTTACAAGCATCAAAAAGTATGCATGCAAGACCTCCTGAAACCAATTCCACTCTTATACAATGTTTCTGCATTTAGTAGCCTTTATTGATCAATATTTAGTAATAATTGAAGCCTATTTTTACTATGTTTGTTGTAACAAGATGCAAGGACAAAATAATCAGCAATAATTGCGGGACTGCAATTTTCTTATGCTACAATAACACTGTAATAATTGTTACTATTTATCAAGACACACACAAACAATTCTTACTATCATATGTACATGACCTAGATTGTCCTAAACCATCCTGCTTTTATTAACATGCCAACAATTGGCACATTTCCACTGGCCAACATCTATTTTAGGCAGCTTAAGCACGGTACTAGGCATCTGGTGAATATTGGGTATTTTTTAGTTGCTGTCTTTCAGGCATTAAAACTTTTCGACAATATTTAGTATGTATCGATGTTAAAACCATCAACAATGATTTAATGTCTAATTTTAACAAATTACCAGATTCCTTGCAAAATTTAAATACAAAAACCTCAAAATGGATGATACTAAATTTTTTGATCAATACGGAAGACTGAAAAAAGCACTAGTACAAACAAAATGAACTGTATTTTTAAATATTGCACTGTATAACTCTAGATAACTTACCAAAAGTTCTAAGAATTCGTGACAGTTACTTTTGATTACCTGGATATATTTTTTAAAGTTAACAGACATTTACCAATAAAATTAGTTTAGCTGTGAAACTAAGTACGTACATTTGTTTCTGCAGCCATTATAAACATGCTTTTAGTACTATACAATTTTAAAGATACCTTCTCTACTGATATTCCGAGACATACTGTAGATTCCAATTATTATGTACACTGATGTTGGGGAAATGATTCTGGCCCCTGGAAAACATGAGTGACCAGCCTTACTTACAGGCTGGGGGCACATAAAATAACTGATATTTTTAACCAAATTCGCAGTACAAAGGGTTTCTAATGTACTGAAAAATTCCGTAAACAGGAAATATTTATTCTGGGAGGTAATACATAACAAGACTACAATACAGAACATACCTCTTTCTATGGCTCTCTCTCTCTGCGCACGCGCACACGCGCACACGTGCACACACACACACACACACACACACACACACACACACACACACAGACCTGGTTGACATATCAAGCCATACCAAACTGCTAGACCTCAAAACATGAAAACTGTTGTGTACATTCCCCTCGGGGTGTAGGAGAGCAGTAAGAAGATACTTTTCTAAATTCAACCTAAAAGACTGAATAAGGGTGGAATTTGTTTTCAGTGAATCGTCAATATAATTTGAATCCGAGGAATATAACTTGAATCCGAGGGACTGTCATGCTTTTCACTTTAAAAGAACACTCATACAACATAAACATTAAGCAATTAAATGAAAACATTTGAAATTCAGCCCTTAAGAGGGTGCAAAGACATCAAATGTATTACCCATTAATGCTCAGTATCTACCAAACCCTTCGAGATATACAGTTGCTTTTTAATTAAATATAATGTTTATATTAACACCTAAAACTAATTACACATCTAGGATTTTCTGAAATTCTATTGCTGTGGTGTAAAAAAGGGGGAAATGTAATTTTTGTGAATTATCTACACATAATTCAATGGACCATCATCATGATCTTCACTTCACTTATACAAATGTCTAATAAAGGATTTTAAGATTTTTCAAAATTGTATCCTTTAGGGAGTGAAAAAACAAGAAATGCGTTTTCGATTATTCCACTATAGGTATCTACTGAACCAGTTGAGATATTAAAGTGTTCTTAATTTCAGGATGATGCTTATGTAAATGTACCTGGACTTTCCTAAATTAAACTCCAAAGAGATAAATAATACATGAAAAGTTTTGTTGATTCTTCATTGATATGTATTTATTAAACCTATCAAACTTTCAGATGATGATATGACTTTTGGTTATAATGAACCGTACTTAAACTAGAAAGTGATTCTTTGAGTTATCAAATTTTGACACCAAGGAAGGTGAAAATGGTGAGAGGTGTTTCCAATTAATCCATGATGTTATCTTTAACTAAGTGGTCTATCATAGTGGATTTCACACAAAACAGCCAAGTGTGTTCAAGGTTTTTATGAAACTTAATAGCTAAAGGAGTGAAAATACTTGCAACATGTTCCAGATAAATCCTCAACATTTACCAAAGACATCAAGACATAGAGCTGCATTGCACATCAGAATAACAATTATGTAAATAGGTACCTGTTGACTTCAGGTGTTTCCTACATTTCTGCTCTGAGGTTAATAGAAAGGAGGGAGGGGAATATTTTTGAAAAAATCATGATCAACACTACCCAGTTGCACATTTACACTAGGTGCTTTTCCTTTCTTCCTGGGTGGTGCACATGTACATTTTGTTCTGGAACCACATCCGACGCTGGCTGTCCCATTTTTTGGTAACTGTATTGCCAACTTTTTGTAGACTGTCTACAATTTGCAGACAGAAGGCCAACTGGTCTACGATCTTCTTTGGTGTGATACCAGTGTTTCTACAATCCCGCCTGTACTACAACCAAGCATTTATAACCACCATGTCAACAGTATGGAACGCCATTCGCTAAGTGAATTTTCTTTATTGGAGGGAGATCCTGCAGAAACTCATGAACCTGTCATACAAGTCAACTCCTCCCATCACATCACGGTTAAGTTTTCACAATTTCTGGGTGACGCACTTGAACATAACTTTTAGTGTTCTTGTTGTACCTGCGTACTTCATCTTCATACCCGATGCCCAAAAAATTTGATGCCATCATAACTGTTTGGTTATCCAAAAATTTGCAAAGCACTAGATCTTGGTCAGCACTTACTAGCTCCTCACTGTAGCCCCTCCCATTATACTTTTTCATAATTTTGTCAGTAGAGAAGGTTGGCTTTGCAAATCAGATTTCTCTAGTTGTTCTACTGGCAAATATCACTTCAGCCTTTAGAATTTGCAAGAGGTTGTATGAATTGAATCAATTGTCAAAAATAGTAAGTGATCAGGTTGCAACAATCTTTCCTTTAGTTTTACGACAACTGCTAACCCTAACCTTCTCATGACAGTATTGTCTAAGCCAGTTGTACTCCTTCGATATAGCAAAAAGTCATACGCTAAGCCTGATGTCCAACACAAAACAAAATTTTTAACCCCCAGGGGTTAGGCTTGCCCTTTACAAACTGCTTTACCCCAAGTTTCCCAGCGAATGGAACCATTTGCTAGTCTATCACTAGTTCTCTCTCAACCTCCAGTTCCAAACAGAGACTGCGTACGTCATAAATTGGCCTACCTTCCAGAAGACATCAGTGCAGCCATCAGGTTCTTCCAAATTATTTACAAAATGTAATATGTTTTGCAACTGGAAGAACCTATCTCTGGTCTTACTTTCTTGGGACAACTGAGAATCCCTCAAACTGATTCCTAGTGCATTCTAATTTTGGGAATGTTTAGGAAACCTGTGGCAATGTGAAGGGCAAATAACACTTCAATTTCAGCAACTATGGTTGGCTTGAATTTTGTGGAGCTTGACTGAAGTGCATATTTATTTATATATGTTGCTGCACTTTCATAAAACGTCCATAGAATATATCTATTGAAATACTCCAGGGGTTTTAGTACAGGAAATGTTACTGCACCCTTAAAAGCTGGTGGTTGTATCGTTGTAAATACGTATTCCTTTTTGCCACACAATAACATTTTTTCTTGTAGTAAGTTCCAGCATGTTTCTAAATTATCTTCAAGAACATATATTTGAATATCCTCCAATTCTGGTTCTTCTGCAATGGCAGTGTCCTCATTAGCTGCAACAGCCTCTTCATCACTGATTACCTCGATGACAGCAGTATTATCTTCCTCGTTCTCATCACCACTCAACCCTTTAATATCAGGTCTAATAATTCTGAAGCATTTAGCTGTTTGAGTGCCATTATTTTTCACTGTAACTAACATCAGCTATTTTATAACCATTTGTTAACAACAACAATAAGCCTACAACATAGAATTCAGTTAAGACAAAATGTACAGAATAGTGTACCCCAATAATTGAATAGCTTTTTATAAATATGTATGGAACAATATATGACATTTTTAATAACTTGTGTTATTTTTTTTAAATTCAATTATATAACTGCCAATAGCATTTACTGCACAAAAATAAATTAAAATTTGTTGCTCGTGAAGGCCATGATCACTGATGACAAAACCCTGAAAAGTGTCCCCATAATTTTTTTTATGGCTCCAAACATAGCAGCACTAGATAGACTAGCACAAAGCTTGGCTGTACCTAATAAGTGTTCATTCAGTCTCGGATGCTCATTTTTATATATATATTCTTTGCAAAACTAAGCCAAAAATGTTACCAAATCAAAATGAAACGAAAAATTCATGTTATTGAAGATTGTTTGCAAAATCAAAAGAATTACATAATCAAATCAGAGTCTGAAACACAGAGCTTTATTAGTCATAAGTAAAGGCACCTGTTTCTAGCAACATGTGAAATCGCGAAATTTTTGCAAAATTTGCCACTTCTGTTTGAAATAGCGAAATTGATCAATTACGTGTGAAATTATGAAAGAATTGCGTGATTTTTGGAGTATTCTAGAGTAACTTACGTCTGATTTGAGATATTGATTATAAGAATCAGTAAAATTATTTTCGACTGCGAAAGCAAGTTTCAAGAGCATTGAAAGAGACATGAAAATGGCGGATGTTTGGGTTAAGTAACACAGCATGTTTGTTTATCCAGGCTTTACATGATTCAAGTTTAATTTTGTTTGAAATTCGTGGTTACAAAATAAATATTACGTATATCTATTACTATGGCAACATTAATTATGAGAACACAAATTTATGTTTGTAATGATGTGATGTATATTTTGCCAAAATGGGAGTCTTGGAAAATTACACAATGTGAATTTTCTTTACACATCGCGTAAAATGCAAGGAATGAATGACATTAACCAACATAATTTCTGGCGACAAATAAGAATGGAACCAGGGGTTAAATTGTTGCATCTTAAATAGAACATTCAGAAAGAAAGTGATTGAACAAATTCACAAATTCAAGATATGTAGGTTATGCTATTCAAAGTTTTTTCTTAGTTATTTTGTTTTTTGTAACTTCGACTGATAAGTACCCATGTAGTGCCATAAAACATGACGTAAATAAATTTATTTCACAGTTTAAGTATATAGTTGGGTGGTTAAATTGTTAGGAGGTATTTTAGAAAGTGTCTGATTTTATTGAGAAAAATAATGCAGATAATAGCTTATTCTCGTGACTAATGCTATTTTATAAAATTGTACCACCCATTCCGTTCATATGTATTGGTGTGTTTATATCCTAATCTAACCATCAAAATATGTAAAAAAAATCGGTAGATTTTCAAACACTCAATGTATTTGTGTAAATAAAGTAACATTATTTAAATATTTACCTAAAAGTACGATACTTTGCACACATTCGTAACCTCCGAAATATTTGTTTGACGTTTACAAAATTAGGGAAATTTATGACGAAATGACATGAAAAATTACAAAAAAGTCAGCGAAATCGCCTCATCAAAATAACCAAAATCATGAAAATATTTTCACCGAAAACAGGTGGCTCTAGTCACAAGCAAGTATAATAAAACTCTAGAGAAATCAGGAAACTAACTGCACATAAATCTGAATCGTAAACACTATCAGCAAGAGAGAGTAGAATATCTATAAAAAAAAAATTGCATCACACTGACAAACAACTGTTAGTGATGGTTCTGCAATCATTGAGTAGTAGATACACAGATACACTTGGAAGTGTAACAGTTTGACGCGACTCCGTCACGTCCACTTATAAATTATGTTAACGCTCGCCCCCGATTTTTAACACTTTGCCATTTACGCCTAAGAGGAGTAGTATTCGCCTGCACCTTTGCCGATCCCCGTGTCGCCGTTTATTTTATGTAAGGATAATATATAAGCATGTAAGGTTATGAAGACGAAGCTTTATTTGATAAACAGTATTTACTTACGTCCGAGTGCTTATCCAATGTTTATTTTCCATGTATAACTGCATTTGCAACACTTGTTAACCTGTACCAGTGTTTGTTTACAAAATACGGCCAAGCGCCAACCAGCAGTGCCAATCCCATGCAAAGACTCTGTAAAATGCACTAAAACGGCGTTCGCGGAAAATACGCACGTAAATACAAATTGTACTTGTTTGTTATTGCTTAAAATGTGTTTCATGAATATTCAAGTGTTCTTGTGTGTTAATTATAGTGTTAAATGGCAATAACAGCATTTATAATTCAAGTTGGGAAGTTTAGTTGTGTAACAGAGTAATTTTGTACCACGAAAGAGTATTTTCATTGTGTGAGTGTGGTGAACCTGTAGATGCAGACAGTCTTGAGAGGCCCGGTTGCCATTTTGATAACGGTACTTTCAGCCCCCCTCAGGGGTATATAAGGCGGGCGCTGCGTCCAGTTAGTCAGTCTTAAGGGACTCGGCCTTCGGGCCGGGCCAGCCTGGCACTCCCCCTCCTTACCATGAAAGGGTTGCTTCCTGAAAAGGGAGCCTAAGCCCGACGTCTTCTATCCCTAGGGTTGCTTCCTGAAAAGGGAGCCTAAGCCCGACGTCTTCTATCCCTAGGGTTGCTTCCTGAGAAGGTAGCCTAAGCCAGACGTCTTCTATCCCTAGGGTTGCTTCCTGAGAAGGGAGCCTAAGCCCGCCCACCTTTCTTATATCAGGTTGTTTCCTGAAAAGGAACATAAACCTGATCCCACCTTTACCTCAAACCCTCATTCTAGCCAGGACGACTTAGTGAGTAAGCCTGCGCATTCATGTTTGAGTTGAGACTTACCCTTCTTAGCATGGCAACCTAACCTATGAGCTCTTCAAGCCATGATGCCTAATATTTTGTCTCCATGTGCATTGCCAGTTGTAAAATGTTATCATGCTCTCCCCCAGACTAGTAAATTCTATTGAAAGTTATGGAATTTAGTGAACTTTCCCTGGGATCAGAGAAATCGCCGTATAATTACCAGTATTTGTTGTTAGTCAAGTACCCTATCTTCAATAGCTGCAGTGCCCTAATGTCAGAGGCTTTTAAGTACTATAACCTCTTAGGATCAAAGTGATGATGGCCACACATTCTCGGCCATGAGCAGGCCTTAATTATTGTCTAGTATTTGAACGGCCCAGAGTGCCATGTAAAATTGCATACATCAGAATATGCCCTGTGGTTACTTATGTTGTTATTGTCAATGTGTCATATCTTTAGTTTATACCCTTGTTGTCTATCTCACATTGAGACCCCAGTGTAAAAAATGTATGTCATCAGATTGTGATTGACTCAAACCCTGACTGTATATCTTGTACCAAAGAGATTATTATATTCATCATGTTGTGACAAGTACTGTAACTTGTGTTCATGAATATAAACACCCTGTGAAAATGAATTACTTTGCCTTTCTCCTCTTACGAGATCACCTTGTGTACCAACATCCTAATATCCAATAAGACGAGTGATATCTGCCTTACCCTCTATTTATATAAAGATGACGCCCTGCACTAGCGAGTTATAGAGTTTTTCCTTGTTGGCTCATCCAGTAGTCATTCGCTGGATCGAGGATAGCTCTGCTACTAACTACTCTAGAAGGATCACACAATCTCTCATGCTCTCTAACCTGAAGACCTTCTAGAAATACACACTTGCAACCAAGAGCTCCTAGCGCAGCAGTGGACAAAACAAGCCATGTGCGTCAAGTTATTGCTTAAAACAGATAGTCTAAAGGGATACGACCAATTTTAAAGAATGCACTTCTTAAAATAGTGAGGACTGCGGTGGTTGAGGGATCAGAGAAGGTTAATGCCTTAACTTCGACATTTAAATGAAGGCATAAAATAATAAATAAATAAATAGGCAATTCGGGTTCAATCCCACATTTTCCGCATGTAGGCAATGTGGCACACGTTGGCATTGGCCCGCAAGTTTTCTTGGGGAGCTTCCATGCCCCCTGCCTCCATCATTCTGTTGCTTGGCCATACCCATCTTATTTCATCGTAATCAGTCTTCGAACTGGCGGGTGAATGGCTTGGCTCACTAGTTCAGCAGCTGTTCAACTCTTCATCCCCGCCTTCCCTCATACATGCTGTGACTCTGACCTGAAGTATGGCCCTGAGTGTAGATAGGCTGTACGAAAATGTTTTACCAATTTCCCCTAACAGTACCAGGCCTCATCAAGACTATATGAAGGCCAGCTTGAGTGACAACAGAAATCCACAGCAATGAAAAATGTTTAAGGGCATGGGCCCGAGTTTCTTCGCATTTAATGTCAATTATTTTTTAAAACATAAATGGGAGCCGATCTTGTAAAATCGCTTCGTAACTTTGTAACGACTAATTTCAACTGCATACTCTAATTTCTTCAAGTCAGAAGACTGCAAAATAGTTGCTAATTAGTTAATAAACGAAATTTCCTTTTAATTGGTAAATTAGCTGTACTCATCATACAGTTTGTTTCGAAAAATTAAATTGCATAGTAAAGCCAATTTGCAACAAAGTTACGAAGCAATTTTACGATATCGACTCTCATATGGATCTTAAAAAATAATTCTCTCGTAAGTCGAGAAACTCGGTCCCAAGCCCTTAAGTCAGCTGCTTAGTCTGAAGTGCCACGTCAGGTGAAGGACTTCCACAGGCGGCAATTGATATGCAACACACTGCCAACTGTGCAGCGCAGCAGACAAGAGGGAGTGAGGCCTTTATGTGACCTCTGTCATAACACCCCATCCTTATCTAGTAGCTTTTCAATCACTCATCAGCATTGTGCAATGCTAGTGCAAAACTGCTTTTCTTCAAATTCCATTCTCATAACTTTCTGCTTGCCATTTTTAATGTATTCAATAATATATTGGTATTGTTTATGAGAGGTTTTCAATCACGCTGTTGCTCAATACCGTACTTGTATTACAACCTATTACATATGTACCTATGTTAAACATCACAAATGGAAAAGACTGACTATACCAAATATCAGACTTACCTCAAGAAAAGATTTTATAACTGGTAATCGCTTCAGGTCACCACACACAGTGACTGGAGAAAGGAGTGAGAGCATGAGAAAAGCAGCGGAGGTCTGATAACACCACGAGTGTGAGTATTTGTTCGCATTTGTATTGTTGTTCTGTGCCCGAAGTATTTTTTTACACATGTGATAAGCTGTTTGCTTTTTTTTACTGCCTCTCATATTTGGGGAAGAAAAACATTTTTTTGAATGGCAATACAGTACCTCCTTTTCTTGTGACAATTTTTTTCCATTAAAATGTGAAATATTAACACGCCAAAATAAACTGCATGCAAAATAAAGTAATGTTTTGAAGAATAATCTTGAAACAATTTACTCATAACAGTACCATACAACTAATTAAGGCTGTATACAAACTTCAAATGCATAACAAAATTAAGGTGTCATTAAAAAGCAGTAGTACCATCAATAAAATTTTAAGTTCTAGTAATGTATTGCATCTTTCAAACTCTGTGGTATTATAATAATTGTGCAGAATGTACAGTAATGAAAAAGGTCTTTACTTACCCTTTCAACATGTCGCCGGTAAATAATCGCCCCTTCCTCCTTTTATCCAATGCATCCAGTCTCTCAATATCTTCTTCATCCAATGTAAAGTCAAATACCTAAATTGTAAGAAAATAACTCTCTTCATTACTTACAAAAGCCATTTCCTCATTTTACAATTACTATTTTCTTTTATAAACAGCAAAACTTTAAATGTAACTGTTTCCTGGTTAAAAAAACCATATCAGTGGGGTGATTCAGGTTCATTATGTCTCTTCATAACACATTTCTTTGCCATCAGAAAAATGTTATCAGTAGAAGTACTAGCTACAACTTCATCTGCTTATTATGCTATATATACTTTAACGTCACGGTCATGGTATGAATTGAGTCTTATCTTGGAGTGAGTACAACCAATCTATTTTTAGTGTCACTGTTATGGATACTATACTAATGGCAGTCTGTATACCTCTGCTGCCCAACAAGCTGGAAAAAGTTTGTCATGTTAAAATGGAGTGGTACCAGTCACATGTCATGATCTATTGGACAACGTCATCACAAAATTTGCTCAGCATACAGCATGAAACTCATCCCTCCCTTTACTGGTTGACTGGGTTATTCTAGATCTGCCCCACCTACCTCTACACATGTATCTGTCTTTTTCATGCAAGCACTGCTGGATAAACATTACAGTGTGCAGGTTAGTAATGACACCACTCTGCCGGTAGCATAGTGAGTCCTTGTATGTTTGGAGTTGGGTTAGCTGGGCTGGTTGCGAGGCATTGCGAATTGTTAAGAACACTGTGACACAGAGCCCAAGCCCAGTCCAACAGTGGCCTTGCACATAGCTGGTATGCAAAGGTAAACATTCACAGGTGTAAAATGTGAAAGCGATTTCTGTGTTTCCAGAGACTGCTATTTTCTCAACCACTCAAATGTACAATTGCATGCAGGAATCATGCCAGATGATGAAGCTGTTTGGCAGGTTTTCTCATGAATCTCCAGTTTCCCTGCCCCTTCACTGTGGCACTGCTTCATAACGTAACATGCAGTAGCTGGGAGGACAATCAATTTAGGATGGGACCTATATAAACTTGAAAATGTATTTTAATGATTGAGAGCATTTAAAAATTACTTAAAGAGGCCATTCCAGTGTTTCAGGTGCATGTATGCAACCCGCTTTAAAACTTTATAGTACGTACTAAATCAAGGTTAATATTACCTTTGCTATAGCAATAAGAGTATTAAACATATCAGCATTTTCTTTGCGCTTTATGAAAGACACAATCGTTCTTATTTTCACTGCGCTCGGCAAAATCTAGTATAACAAACGGTTAGAATAAAAACCTAATACAATAAAAAGTTTTGTAAAATTTATAGTCTACCATTTTTTATACTTAACTGCGGCGAACGCAGCGAAAATAAGAACGACTGTGTCTCTTATAAAACACTAAGATTGTGCTGATATGTGTAATACTCTTTTATCATATAATACTTTTGAATCGTACGGGGTTCATGCGGGTTGCATACATGCACCTGAAACACTGGAACTGCCTCTTAATAAGCTTTAAATATGCTTTTGAGAGGGGAATATAACAGCCACAGTAGTTTTTTTTATTATTATTATCTGGTCAAAAATTGTATTAAATGCAGGAGATGAGAAATACTAGTGTTGTTATAGGCAGGAATGTTATAGGCTAACAGTGTTCTCCTGTAAATATAAAATTATAGGTTTGGTAAACATGAAATATCTATCGAAATTTCATATTAACATTGTACTAAACGTTCTGATACAGTAATAAGTCAGCCTGAAAAAAATTTTTTTAACACAGCTACAATATGGTTTCCATAATATATCCGAGTTTCTTAGAGTGTTCGGGACATTTGAATGTACACACATAAAATGAAAAATCCTGAAGGTGTAACACCAGAGTATAGTTAAAAAATCACAAAGGTTATTTTTAAATCAACTGTCAGACTGTCTCAGACTATAATCTTGGAATCACTGACACTGTGGAAATGTAAGTCTCTTCAATGGTAAAACTAATCTCTTTACAAACTTTTTTACCATAATTCTTCAATTAAAACAATTCATGCCAACAACATATTACACAAAACAAAAATTTTGGGCCTAATAAAGAAACGAACATGTGAACGAAAACATCAATATGTAAGTGTAACAACATAACATATCAGAATAATCCCACAAAATAGCAAATTTTATTGCCAACCAACATAATAATGAAACAAAACCTTCGGCTAGTTGTCTACAAGCTAACTTAACGTATATAAGAGCTGACTTAACTATGGAAATATTCGTAATACAGGCAGACATTGTTGACTATTTAGCTCAACTACAGAATAGTTATCCACACATTTATCTAGAGGTCGTAATACAGGCCCTAACAACAGGATGTTAAGTGCTGACGCACAATCTCCTCACAAACTCTCACGTGTTAAATATTTTCTCCTTAATACCGACCATTGATTAATGATGGCAGTGGATAAGGGAGGAGGGGGGTTATAAGATTGCAATTTTTAAGCAAACATGACCAGGCAAAGAGACAAAATGCAGTTACTGTGTACTCAGGCAACAGTGACTCACTGTTAGTGTAAGCAACATACACCTAGAAACTCTATTGAACTGCAACAATGGACAAATGTACTAATGTTTTTTCCAGAGGAAATATCATGTAGCAAGCAATCCAGGATATATTCTAAGTAAAAGAAGAAAGCAACATGTTACTCAGATGTCACCATTTACAATGTGCTTGGACATCCCACACTCAACAGTAAAATTGGAATCTCAGAGCATATAATTCCTTCTGAACTGATAAAGGGTAGGCCCTAACCATGAGCAAACGTTCTCCAGCCTAATATTTCTCCTAACGTAGATATAAATGTTTGCATAACTTAAACTGAGGCAATTCTTATAAGTTAGAGTTAAAATTTTTTTATTTTAAGAATATTTGATGTGGATTATAGACAGATTTCTTGGTGGTCGATCAAATGTGATTATCACTTATAATTAATAACAAATCAGTACAAAAATAACCCAAGAGGACATAACGTAAGTTTTATCACTCATTTTGTGGACAATATATCCTGCAAAGAGTACCGAACTTACCTTAAATCAGTACCATAATTTTTCATTTTTAATAACTAGGCATGTCATGATAATTGTAAGTGAATATTGAAAAATAGGCCAACTGTAAATGTACCCAAAATCAATAATTTCAAGTTTTTATGTAATTTTCACCTTTGTCGGTACATGAAGTGAAGAGATTCTGGTCAGCATTGGTGAGGGGTGACATGATGTGAGCGTAGAGCAATGCTGAAATGACATGGCAGGGAAATTTGTAAAATGTTGTAATTTTCACACAATGTTTTTTATTACTAGTGCATTATTGTTTTTATAATACTTGCTGTGCACAGTTTTGTCGGTTGGAAATAGTTGACGTCAGCGTGCTGCAAAAATTGAGCTAATTAAATTACGAAGCTGGTGAGATATGATGTGCATTTGTTTACTCTAGAACTCAGTGTATCGTCTTGTCAAAAAATGTTAGCTTGCATAGTACTTTATTCCCATAAAAACACAATAAAGCCAAAATTGGCATGTTATGACAACATGCACCCAATGAAATATAAAATGAAATAATCTGTACTGAAGTAAGAAGTTACAGACTAATAAACTTAAAATTATTAGGGAAAAAAATTAAAACTACTATTTTCGGGATTATAAAATATTGCTGAAAATGATGACTTTTAACCTTTTAAGTGAAATGGTGAAAATTTTTTAAACATATTCCATGGTGGTGTCGTACATAACCCCGCCAATAAAAAAAATTATAAAAAAAGAACACACGGACAAATTGTGAAACCAAAAATTTTTTAGTAATTTCTTTCAGTAGTACGTATTAACAAATTTTAGCATTATTAAAAATTTTGTGAACAATTATGACTGCACCATAGCACTTAAGGGTTAATAATACAAAACATTAATCAAGATTATATTATGTTTTTATAACATTTAGGATGTAGCTCATGACATTAAATTTCAGCATTATGTAATTTAAGTAGACCTAAGTATGTTGCTTTCGCTGGGTGTATGCTGATGTAACGTACAATTTCTATTTTGACATGCAGTTATGAGTATACCACGCATACTAAAAATTTTCCATGGAAGGATAATGTAGACAGTACAGGGCTGCCACCAAGTACATTTACAAAATCCTGTAGTTAGCATTAAAAAATCCTGTAAAATCCTGTAATATTTCCAACTGACGTCTAAGTGCTTTTCCGAAGTATTTTTAGGAAATTCTTGCTGTGGGATTTTGACAGTGAAATTAATATGTATAGTAAATTATTATAGTATTGTGAAAAACTGAGATGTTATACAGGAAACCATCTACTGTTCATGTTTTTTACAGAATGAACTATTTTCTAACCTGTTTCGGTAAAATAGTAGCGAAACTTTCCACCCGTTTTCCTATTTGGAAAAATTTGTAGAACGAGTTTAGAGAAACTAAGAACATGTTCAACCGGCTACTTATTGTTGAAAAATGAATATATCGGCACAAGTTTATTTATGGCATCGAATGAGACGTAGTTTGTTTGTATCACAGCGCCGCACGTAAAATGTAAACACCTGTATTTATTAACGTAATCACAGCATTTTTTTTTTACCAAAATTTTTGGCCCAAAATATAGAGGGGCTTTAAAAAATATTCTTTATTATTTATTTAGGCGTAAAATAAAACTTAAATTTTCCCATATTTGATTGTATATAGCATGACCTTTTCTGCAAAAATAAACGAAAATATTTTTAGGTTTAAAATAAACATGAAAAAGATAAAAAATCTCGTTAACCCATTATTCATGTTTGTAGCTAATTACTGTGTCAACTGTTGATAAAGACAGGTATTGGAAATATCCGAGAATATCTAACATTATCCACCTGTCCGTTTTAACGTTTAAATATCCGTTAAAACGGATAAAATCAGTTAAAACGGCAGGCCTGGTGTCTTATACAAAACTAACATTACTTTGTTCAAACATAAAACGTAACATTTTTTCACACTTGAACAACCTTAAAAGCCTCTAATTCATAAAATTACACATAAATTACCATTGTACAGACTAACATTTACCTGAAAGTTTTCTCTAATTCTTTCTGGATTTGCACTCTTTGGAATCACTGCAATTCCTCGCAGCATAATATGATGTAGAAGGACCTGTGCTGGGGTCTTCTTATGCTTCTGTGCTATTTCTTGTACTACAGGTTCCGATAATGGACTGAGATTGGGCACACTACAATGAAAAAAACAAATGCTCCAATCATATGCTACAACAAAAATTACAAAGTAAAAGTAGAGCATATAATTAAATTAACATAGTTTATTTGTCTCTAAAATCCTCTTTAAACTTTAAACATAGTATGCTGTGTAACCACATCCAGGGGGAGGTAAAATAATCAAAGAGCAAATATATATATATATATAAACATGGTATGGTTTTCTGTACGTCGATATGTAAATGTAATTTTGATGTCATTCTTAACAACTTACATTGAAAGCATAAAAATGCTGTGTGTACCAGACTTTGCTGGCAGTGGACAATTTGTGTATTGTTTAGTTTAATAATATAAGACTGGTAAAAGTTCACTGTTAGGGAACTGAATAAGTAGGCCTAGGTGTTATTTTTTACAAGAAATGCATGTGTTATTTTCACAAATACATGTTATTTATCTACTGAAATATGTGTTATTTGATTAAATTTATCATCATTAGATATTAAAACTTAGCAAGTGATTAGAGAATTTACTATAATACCAAATAAATATAGTTTTACTACCATAACAATGTCAGTAAAAATGTTTGAATAGCTGATTGAAGTACGAGATGCTCAGAAAGGGATTATGTGACATATATCTAAGTTTGGGTAAATGATTTTGTTGGCAAATAGTAATTTACAAAAAGTGATACAAAAAAACTGTTTTGCAAACTGTATATATTAGCAAGCATTTATTTTGTTTTCAACAAATGAGTAGACAATGGTAAATTACAGTAAAACAGAAATAATTAAAAGTACATGCATTTGAGTATAATAGAATGAATGAAAGCATAAAGGTGTTTGTAAAAGTTTATAGACTACGTGTTGAAAGAATTGTAATCAATTATGTTAAAAGAGTTGGTCATAAAAATGTTATGAAGTTTATGGAAATTATTTAAAGTTTTTTGTTATAATAAAGAGAATTTAATGACAGGGTAACAATGAAAGATAAATAGGGTGCTTTGTTGTGTTTAGAAAAAAAAAATGTTTAAAGTTGTTTAATAGAGTAACGAAGATGATGCAACATGGTAGGGCGCAACTTGGGTGACTTCACATGCCCGAGCACACACACATTTACATTCATGCGCCAGCACTGCCGTAATTAAAACACGTGGGTGGCTGCTCGCTGAAAATGTGAAGGGTTCTTGGTAATGTAAGGTGATCACGGTGTAAGCACCAGGACCGCAACAGTGCTTCTTTTTTAACTCTGCCCCAGGCATACGTACTCTGCAAGAGGGAAAAGACGAAGTGAACGGACATGTGATCATTGCTCACACCTGCATCCACTACTCCACCCTCCATGGAAACAGTATAAATGTGGCAGCACAGCTGCATTCGATCGCTAAGACCTTGTTGGAGTTAACATCTCAGGGCAGATACGGAAGCTACCATGAGGAGTCGCTGTGAATAGAGGGATACAGACTAGTCACGGGGGTAGTATAATTGGACACTAGCCCAGGTTAACGCCTGTGGGCTACGATGGGCATGGCAGCAAGTTTGGCCTGATGCACTGTGGATTTTGATCGGGTCCTAAGCTTTGAATGGTGGGTTTTAGATATACGTACTGTGCTCTGGGTCTACACACAGTTAGGAGGAAGCGTGAGGACCCTCGATGATCAAAGCCTGAGAGACCAAGGTTAGATGTCTGAGGGCTACAGTGGGTGTATCAGCACGTCTGACCAGGTACACAATATTGAGCCTGTCTTGAAGGTCGCCACAACAGCTTCAAAAGAGGATTCCACACCCCCTCTCATTGAATAGAGGCTTTGTATTAGTTGATGGATGGTCATCCTTTCTCATGTGTTCATTCTTGGTCTATTTCTATGCTTCACCGAAATCACAGAGACAGGCATCTGTGTATGCTGCCTAAGGCAGTCCGGCAGGAGAGCAAATTCAGTGCTCAAAGGAGAGCAAGAATATTCACCCTAGACATGTACACGTACTAGAGAAAGATACCAGCCCCCCAGGAATGAGAGGTTCCAATTACCATACGCACAGAGAAGGAACATCCCAGCAAGAGGGAAAAACCTGGTAAAACAGAGTTAACTGGCTGTTTGCAACACAGAATATTGTAAAGCGAGTTGGTGCCCGGTCCCTAATTTTTCCTGCTAAGTTCTTGGAATTTTAATAATCTTTGAATTTTATGTTTGGGTAAAAGAAATCATACAGAGTGTAACTGCAAAATACAATGAGTTCATGTCAGTACAATTTATAAATGCACTATGTTGGGAAGTTGTGATCTGGTCGAGTGGGTAGCCCAGTGTGATATCCACTACTTCAGAGTAACATGAAATTGCAAGCTATAAATTGTGAAGCGCATGTGTGTAATCAAATTAACAGAATATTGTTCACATTTGTGGGTAAGGTGCCATCAGGTAGTCTTTTCATTTATATTGTGAGAAATTAACAGTTTTTGGGAATCAAAACCTTTTCCAGTTTGTTGGCCAGCACCTCAAAATGGGAATTTTACCACTGGACAAATTTTCTCTGGTGCAGTTTTTATTTCTTATAATTTCATCATTTTTGACATTTTTCATTTCAGGCAATGGTTAAAAGGTTATTTAATATTTTAGGATTTCAACTGAGTTTTGGTCACTGAGGTAGCCATTAGTAGCCTCAGGATGGTATGTGACCTGACTGTTCCACGTTGTCACAAAGCCCCTGCAAATTTGAACTTAATATGTTGTTTTCCGCTTGTTTATACTAAAGTTAATGCAGCCAATTTGCTACTTACTCAAACAAACTAAGTGTAATTTTTGTGCACACATCGGTAAACATTGTATCATGAAATGAATAAGTTGTTCAATTATAATATTGTGGTCGTAAGGGCGGAACCCTATACGTAAGGATAAGGGGAAATGCGCGCCTTGAGAGTTTGGTAGTGTCCCAGTCGTAAGATGTGCTAAGTCGAGTGTGCACGTGCAGCAGAGGGATGAAAAAAACTTGGAGCAGTTTGGACGGCAGATCGCCATCATCAGGACGCTAACTATAATGATTAAGGAAATAATTGCAGTTAAGCAGGTTAAGTTCAGGGTCTATCACTAGTTGCTATAACTCGCAATCCATTTGGGACAGCCTAACTGCCTAGACGCACTGATCCCTAACCTTCAGTGTGCGTACCTGCAGTATAGAGCATTGTAAACGTGTGTTGGAAGATTCTGTATTGTTGATTCCGCTTTAACCAGGGATAATAAACCTCACCAATGAACCTGAAGATGTTTTATTCATAGTTCAACACTAGTAGAACCTGTAATGCAGTGTCTGCGTCTTCACTGACTAATCCACCCTTAAACCTTTTTCTTAACATCGGCACAGCTGTCAGCATCAGACATACTTAACTGGGAGTGTATGCAGCACTACAATATTGACGTATGAAATATATGTGCTATTTAAATTGTTTATATTTGTAATTATGTGTAATGTTTGCTATGGTGTGTCGTCAACGATACTGTGAAGTGTTCAGCCACTTCCCCATCTTGTTTAAATATTTATAAAGTGTTTTTATTTTCTTATTTAAATTTATATGTAAATCTTTCTTAACAGGCTATATGCCATTTTCAGGGTGAGTTTGTCAGGTGTCGGTATGATACAACAGAATTCAATAACCTAGTAATTGGGGACATATTAATTTAAATTCATCCTTTCGAAATTTAAATATAAAATAATCAAGGAATTTTAAAGTAGAGTCATTTGTTTATTTTCCTGGCTTGTTTGGTTTCAAATTGACCACAGTAAAATTTTAATTATTTTTGTTGATATAACTTTTTCTTGTTTTTTGACCAATTTTTGAGTTTTGGCAATTTTAGCATATTATTACATTTTCCCTGGTGAAGTGAGTAACTTCAGGTGTTGCAAGCTTCTCCA
>PNEQ01001323.1:0-29802 GCA_003012365.1 Medauroidea extradentata
TAGGGCCGAATTCGGAAAATATATTTTAAATGGTACTTGGGATACTTACAAAAGCACCAATTTAAAGCAAAGAGTACTTCGATATCTCGATTGATTCGATAGATATGGAAGGATAATCGAAAACACATTTCACGTATTTTCACCCCTTTAAATAAAGAATTTCGAAACGATTTTGAGTCCTGTCATAGACATTTGTAAATGTAACCAATTAAAGTTAAAATCACGACGATAGCCAATTGTGTTTCAAAGATAAAGACGATTCATTAAAAACACATTTTGCCCCTTTTTACTGCCTGGGGGTCGAATTTCAAAAAACCTAAAACTGCTTTTTGGGTATTTACGTAAGCAATATTTTGAAGTGAATATCAACTCACTATTCCGAAGGGTTCGATAGATATCAATAGTTGATTGGAAACACATTTAAGGTCTTTTCAGTCCCTTAAAAGTTGAACTTCGAAAAATCCTTAAATTGGGTAATATGCATTTTTACCAGTGTCCTATTAAAGTAAAAATCACAATTATAGGCCGTCGGGTTCGAGATCTATCGAAGTTTCTTCGGAAACACATTTCACCCCTTTTCACCTCCTTAAAGGTCGAATTTCGAAAAATCCCTTCTTAGTGCTCGCCTACGACCTGAAGGGAACCCCCACAAAAAAATTTCACGATTCTAGGTCCAGTGGTTTGGGCTGCAGTTTGATATGTCAGTCAGTCAGTCAGTCAGTCAGCTTTCATTTTTATATATATAGAAGTAATGTTTAACAACATACAAATAACATGAACAGCCTCCAGAAAAATGGTTTTCGTGCCATTGCAATAGCGAGAAAAAATTTTTTTAAAGGCATAATAAAATTACATTCAGTTTAAATTTAATTTTGTTAAATTTAATAAAATTAAAATCATTCCTTTTATATGTTTATTTAAATAAAGTTTCCACCCATGTGAACTTGAATGTGTCTGCAGTATACTAAAAATGTAGGAAATAATTTTCTATCCTTGAACCCTTATAAGGGCCATGCCTACCAAGTTTGAAACCATAAATTTTGAGGATCAGAATTCACGGTTACAGAAATAACGACATCTCTTTCAAATAAAACGTTTGTATGTGAAATTCTTTAAGGAATTATGCGTCAGAATGGAATTTCCGAACAACTTGACTCGCTCATATTTTACTTGTGTTTTAAGTGAGATGTGGACTTTTATGCAAAATTTCATATATTAATTATTAGTCATAAACTGGTAGTTTTCTTAGTGTTACACTATTCTTATAGTCACGTCACTTAGAGTACTTTTGATTGAAAGAGTTGTGTTAAAATGTATAGGTTACGTAGTAATTTCTGTAACGTGACTGGTTTAAAACTCAGCAGCGGCAAAACTTTGTCAACACAGGCTTTAATGCCTGGCCAACTTTCATTCTGTTCGAAATAATATTTAAAATAAAACAAAACAAACAAAAAAAAAAGAGCCTGGTGCTAAAATATATTATTCTAAAATATTTATACGGAAGCATGAATAACGGATTTTTTTCTTCTTTACTGACGTCAGAAAAACCTGCAGGTTTAAGTTTGCGTACTACGCCCTCCCAAGGGCGTAAAAGACGAACATGTGTTTGGTAAAAAATGATGTACGTGTTTTACAGTTTGCGCTACCTACTGTTTGTTTTCAACGTTGCTTATCAAGGCATGCAGAGTGGTCAGTTGAAATCTCTAAAAGTATATTGGAGAGATAAACTATTTACATATGATTGGCACTTTACTGTGGCTTTTTTTTTTTTTTTTGTATTTATTGTTCTGTAGACATGTTCACTAAGTCATCTCGTAGTTCAGTTCTTAAAACCACGATGTTAAGGTCTCCGTCTACCATGCGCTTCAAATGCGTATAAGCAGTTTTTTTTCTATTGAACTATTCCACGTGTGCCCATTGTGCCAACAGAAAACACACTTTAGACAAGTTGAAGACACCGTGCTTATTAAAAACACTGTTTCTAAGCTCTCCATCATAGCTAAAATGGCCTTATCATACTGCCGTATTTGAAACTGTACGTACTGGATGTGTGTGAAACTCGGATAATAAACGTTCACTGAACTTGGCTGAAAACGAGAGTTATTGTTGTTCACTTGTGGTCGGTACAGATGAGGCTGCAAGCGAGAGCTAGTAAACATGCTCGGCAGATGAGCTGCGTGTCTCACGTGCGGGCCAGGCGTATTTATAGTTCGGCACCCGCCCGCCGCCGTGCATGTGTCGCAGCTTTCCGCGCTGCATCTGCCTTGTCCTTGTGTTCGCGCCCCTGTGAGTCGACGTCTGAGGTCGCCAGCCTCCCTTCCCTTGTGCCACACCATCATATCCTCTCTACTGCTGCCAAGTTGCCGCCACTCTGCTTATATGTATTACTCTTCTGCTATTGTCACTTCTCGCCGTGGTCCAGTCTCGTCAACTTGATATCCGCCATTTCTATTTTATTTTCTTTACTCTTCTCATGATGGTTGCAGTGTCAGCTTCACGCTTCTCTTTGTGGTCGTCTTCATTTGTCATTGTCACTTCTCAAGATGGCGGTTATATGTGCCAGCTTTTCATCACGATGGTTGTGTTTTTGTTACCGTTACGTTCAATTTTCCGTGTTATTGGTCATCCGAATCCAAATGTTGGACCTTTGAGATTTTTTTAGGGCATATGTGAATGTTTTGGCACAATGCATTCCACATTATTGTTGCAATGTTTGCTGCGTGGATGAGGGGTAACTGCCAACTTTGGAATAGGCCCTATATATGTGCAACATGTTAGGAATGTGCGACAGACGCACAGTTCACAGGTCGAGTCAAATTCGGGGTGTGATGCACTGCCTTCTGGTAAACCTCCCTCCCCCTCCTAATATTTATTTGGGAAATACGTTTTGTAGTTAAAAAATCAAACTGAACATTAAAAATCTTCAGTGGCTGTTTTTTCTTCGTTGTGCCGTCATAAGAATGGCAGTAATTCTGGTTGGAAGCATGAGGGTATGGTTGGCATTTCTGCCGGGTTTTTTATTAAAACTCTACAACTGTAATGATCTTATCTCAGTCACGATTGTTCCATTCGCACAGCTATTGACACGCTGTTTTATTCTCTCACTTAGTTGTGTCGCAGAGTGCTATTAATTTCTGGGGACTCGGGCGGTGTTTTGAATATTTCTGTGATGTATTACTAGCTACCCACTAGTTTACTACGATCTGTGCTATGGCTTGAGGTTTGGTTGGAGAATGAGATGGTTTCAATGGTTTTAATTCGAAACACTTTTCCCTTAGGCTCGAAGCACAGGAGCGCTATGGCTCCTCTGCCCTTCTTTGAACGCTTGCTCACTGCACATTCGGGCGTCGCCTACCCGCGCGTGTTCAAAAGCGACGGAGCTGTAAGGTCGACCTTGAAGCGCGCATCAAATGCCGCGTCGCCTCAACGAGCCAAGCGCTGAACTAGCGTGCAAGGTTCCCGCCCAACGGTTTTTACTATGGGACATTAAGCAGTGACCATATAATGTTATTGGTGGAAAGTCTGCAACTAAGTTCAGTGCAAGTCGCAACCTGAGTTTCACAGACATCCGGTTAGTACATTTAGAAGTAGGGAAGACTGAAAAGGTCGTTTTTAGCCATGTTGGAGGGATTAGAAGCTGTGTTTTTAATGAGCATAGTGTCTTAACAATGAGGTCCCGGCCTTGTTCGTTTTATTTTCGTACGTTGGTCCAATGGGCGCACGTGGAACATTTTCGTAGAAAAACCCTGTTTCCGAACATGCTGCAACGCATTTGAAGCGTGAGGTAGGCAATTTTCATCACCATGTTTTTATTTTTAATTTGTACCAAATATTTTTTTCTTATTTCAGACACAGAATGTGACTAAATTCGGCTCTTATGAAATTTTTTTTATCTCTCATAGTTATCGCGTAGTGGCTTGTTAAAGTAAAAATTTGCATGTTTCCGTTTAAGGATTATACTAAAACCACGTAACATAGCAAACTGAAAAAATTCACAGTGGATAAGACGTCGCAGGCTACAATGTCACGTATGTAAAAACGAAGAATATTTTTTTATTTAAATAAATATGCTGAAATTTAGAGTAAAAATGTCAGAAATTCATTAATTTATTTTAAAATATAAAAAATTTATTTTGTGGTTTAACATATCTGATTATGTAGCCTACAACATCGTTATTCACTGTGAATTATTTCAGTTTGGTAAGTGAGTGGGTTTTAGTGTCGTCCTTAAAACGGTAACATGCACATTTTGGCTTTAACGAGCCATTACGCAAAAACTATGCAAGATAAAAAATTTTTATAAGAGCAAAATTTAGTCACATTTTGTGTCTAAAACAAGAAAAACATAACTGGCACAAATGTTAAAATAATAACATGGTGATGAAAATTGCGGTAGACCACGCCCTTAAGTGTTATAAATATTAAAATAGGCTGCATTTATTTTCTCAGGTAACTCAGTGCATGCCTACACTTTTTTTTTTAACTTTCAGCTGATGACACAGATAATTTAGCAAGGCTCTATGTTGGCTGCCTAGATAAGCAGTGAGTGCGTGTGTGTAGCACAGACTCTATGGAGCGCTAACATGTAGTGCTATCAGCTCGCATAATGCAGTATCACCTGTTAGCGCAAACTAATCAATGGTGTCCAGCACGTTACTGTTATTATTTTGCCTTTAGCACTCTAAGCGGCGAACATATCATTTCATTTGTTGTAAGTATGGCATTAAGTCCATATGAATTTTGCTTGTCGTGTTTTTCGAATCCCGGTTTGGTATTTTCCGAGATACCGCTGTCTTATTTATATATAAAAAAAATCTTTGTAAGGGGCACAAATTATGTATCTAGTAAGCGTATTGCATTTTTAATACTATAGCGTGTGCCTTGTTTCATAGATATACAAAAGTAGCGATGGCACGCCACGTAGTTACGTTAAAATAAGAATAATCGCAACTCGCGGCAATACTTTCTCCTGCGACTAACTTCCAGAACCGCTGTTGATACCTTTCTTTTTAACGCAGTCTTTGAATGTGTTGAATACAGCCTCGAGGGTACCAAAGTTCGACAGTTGTCTAAGTGACTATAAAAAGAAATAAAAAAAAAAACTTATTTGTCTAGAAACCACATTTCATTGGCTACGGCTGTGTGAAGGGCGTGGAAGAAAACTGTCAACATAATATGACCGTGATGACACAAGGCTTAATACATTTTTTACAGCCGACAAGGACGTATGCCAATCCACACAGCCGTTGGTGGTTGATAGGAATGATTGTGCAACACCTAAACTTCGTTTACTCAAGAGTTTTTTGTACGAAGGTAGAAAAGTGTAAATGTTAAGAGTTGATGCGGTTTGTTTATGACATAGAACTTAATGTGTGTTTCAGGAACGTGATGCGAAGTAGTGTCCCACGGTGAGGGGTGAAGAGTGAAACAGACGAGAGAGATGCCGGGCAGCAGTGGACCTAACAGCCCTGCAAGGGTTGCTGTCTCCGTGTCGCCGTATAGGGACCGCAGGGCGAGCACCTCCTCCGATACTTCCGACACTTCCACCACTTCCAGACAGGTACAGTAAGTTGTCTGCAGCTTGCCTTAGTATAGACTGCCACAAAAATATTGTGTGCTGTTCCGCGATCAAACTGTATCTGTGCGTTGGTGTAAGTTTGTATTATTGTGAGGTCAGATTAGTTTTGAAATTTTAAGATTTTTGTGTGTTATTTTTGTAACCTTTATGAGAATTTCACCAGTATACATATTGAAACGTAAATGTGTAGTAATGGTAATACGCGACGTTTAGTAATCTGTATAATTTACAATAAGAATATAATTAAATAATGGATTAATGAGCATTACCAGAGTAAATAATCCAATTTTATCGTCCCAAACTATAGTAGTGTTCATTTTGAAGTTTCTATATTATATGCATTTCATTCAAGCAGTACCTTAAAATATTTCTGTGCATGATTCTTGTAATAAATAATCACGGTTTTACATAAAAAAAAATACAGAGTTGTAACTGACTTCTTTATTTCGTGACTTAAACTTAATTCCTGTACATAGTGTTGTATTAAACATGCAGTGCTGTGTTATTTTTGTTTTCTCGCCATCCGCCATACTATTTTGCCTCTTCAGATGTCCCTATTTCACTAGTAAGGATCATGACGGTGGCAAGAGAAATAAAAATTGTGGCAGTAATTAAAGTCCGTTTCGAAAATGCATGTGACCGACAATAAGCACGTGTTCACTGTGGGCAGTTACTAATCCACGTAATTTAATTTTAACTACTTTTATTTTGGTATTTGAATTAAGTTGTGACAAGACATTGATTTATGTTATTTGACGTGTGTGTGTCCCGTGGTAAGGAGTTGTTTCGCAGCGCCTGCTGATATGCAACCCCTCACACGCCGTAGTCGTGCTGGTTGCCGCCCCTGCAGACTGTGTAGCCGGTAGCAGCCGACTAAAAACGTTTATTACAGTTGCATAAATTCGTTAGTCAGCGTGGAAGGAAAAAAAAAATCTAGAAAATAACGAGTTTATGCCAACTCCGTATGAAAACGTGTTGCTGGTGGGTGTGATGCATATCGAGTGAACTTTTTATGACGTAGACCTAATTATGTAAATTCGAGGTTCCGGTTTTGGAAATTACGTAACTCTTGAAAAAACAATACTTGTTCAAATAAGATGGTGAAAACGGTTTTCTAGGATTGTTGTTTACTATACTGAGCTTCAAATTCCAGCTAATTACTATTACGTCACTAGCAATAGTGTACGTGCCACACCTTAACGGATCTCCCTACCTGCTCTTCAAATGCGTTGCAGCAAGTTACGATTATAATTTTTTTACGAAACTATCGAACGCACTTTGTATCTGTATATCTACGAAAAGAACACACACTTCAAACTATGTCGCTATGGTTTTAAAAATTCGGCACGTGTGTTAGAAATATTATTTTCTGTACCCTCAATACCGCCAAAAATGGCTTTTTCAGACTACCGTGCCTGTAAAATTAACAATCGGATTGGGAAAAAAAAAAAAACATATCTATAGAAACAAGCGTCAGACTTTGAATTACGCTGCCCATAAATAAAAAGTTGTCACCGCTTAAAGTCCCATAGGAAAAAGGATAATAGTAAAGCACTTCACGCCAGCTGAGTGACTTGTTCGGAGAGGCGATAATGTATTACATACATCGGTTAGTGGCAGCCTTACCGCTCCTGCCTCACACACAAATGCAGCCTATCTAGGGACGCCCCTTAAGGCGGATCGTCGGCTCAAAATGTCATTATTGTATATTTTTCGGAACATTGTTTAAGTTAGCCTATACACATTTACTCTAATGACTGTTTCGTTTAATTTTTTTTTATCGTAGAGTCTTCACACTATTACTTTAAAAAATCGTAACCTTAATTTTGAGGACTTAACATATAGTAAATACTAAAAATACACCAACATAATACTTAATGGCGGAAAAATGTGCTTTGTTGTAGCTAAAAACGACTCTAAAAATCAATTCAGAAATTGGTTTTTGCATTTTTAAGAACAATTGGGAAAATGAGTGCAACATTTTCGTAATTCCACAGTACTTTTTTCTAATGCAAAAACATTTGCTTGCAGGGTACATAATGTTAATGTAATTATGAGCATGGAATAAATTGTGAGCGAAGGGTGTATTGTATGAAAATTAAATCATCTTTACAACTGTCATGTGTTCACAACTACCCGGGTTTTTCTAGACTTTTTTGAATTTCTTTGCAAGTACCGTAAGTGGACGTGACTTTGGACACTTGGGGGTGACCTTGGTACATTTCAAAAAACTCAGTTTCGCATATATGGTAGCCCTGAATAAAAAAAATTACTTTGATAAATTGCAAGTAATAGTTATCCACCTGGAATTGCATTAATATTTACTCACATTTGACAAGTATGTAAAATAAAAATAGTATAAAAGTGTCTCGAAGTTACTCAACGTTCCGAAAGTTTATGGTTTTTTATAACATAACATTTCAGTAACGTGAGGTTATGCATTATGTCCGATGAGAACCTCCAGTTACAGTTGGCAAGACAGGTGTGAGTGTTTATTTAAAGGTTTAGTTTGAGCTGATCTTCCAACGCAAAGCAACTTGCGCGACACGTGGAAAGCTGTGTCTGAACTGGCGATCTGACCGCTGCGTGGTTGTTTATAACACGTCAGTTTCTGGCGTGTAGTGCGGGCATGCGTGTGTGTTGCGTCGTGCCACGCCTCCATTTATGCACGTGTATCACTGTGCGTTCATACATTTAATTGAAGAATTGACATTTTATTCAGTTCCACCAGCTTTTTTTACTATCCACCTTGGATATTCTAGCGTTTGTTCAACTTGTCATGTGAAACGCTGTAATTGATTTCTTTTGAATGAGGATTGTTTAATTTTTACGCAGTTAAAAAAAATGTTGCCTTGCTGACAGATTTCGGCATACTTAAACACTCGCAGTTAGCAACTGACAATCGAGGATAATGTCACGGATGTGGCAGCAAGGCTACTGTGTTTATTGTAGTGTGTGCGCCGGAAGTAACTGGTCACTGGACCGAAACTACTGATGTCACAGCATCCCGTGTCTGTCAAGGACATTGCACGCGTGTTATCGTGGATCTACCAACATACACCTGGCTCGTGGGCCTTATTGCTACATTATCACGTGCAGCTTATATACCGCTATACATGTCTCTCTCTTACTTCGTTTGTGAGGTGCTCTCTGTGCAGGTGTCGGTACTAAATCACACGTAATGCATTACTAAACTATTTTGTGACCACACACAATATTTCAAGTTATTTTTGTAGAGATTGTGTTACTGCCCATTCCATTTTGGAATTAATTTACTGTAGTTTTGTTGTTTTGCTGTGTAACGTATGAATAAGCATCGTGTGATAACTAAACGTTGAGTGATTAATATTATTACACATGTGTGTGTTTTTATCCATAGTGTGTAAATTCCAACACTGATATATATATATATATATATAATCAGGATTTGGCTTAGGAGGAGGGGGGGTGTTTGCTGTCTAGCAAAAAAAAGTATATATTTATATACACACAGACATCATTTTTGTTTAATTACTTTATTACAATTTATCACATACGTAACGAATAACAAAAATGAACTATATTACAACAAAATAAACTTCAACAGTCCGCCTGTTCATTGTAGATTTTTTCTGACTTTTTTCTCCGATAGGCTCGGGGGGGGGGGGAGATGGTGTTAAAAGTTATAAAACTGTAATTGAATACAGTTTAAATGTGTTAGTCAGGTCTTTGTTGTGTATATTTTCCTCAGCTGACAACTACTGTTTTGAATTGTTGGTATCACAACGTTCATGGAAACTTTTGCTGGAAGTATTATCTGATGCTTTTTTTTATTTACCTTACTTTGCCACCTGTTTAATTTCATTCCATATGAAAATTCCACTATACTCTATGTTCTAAAATGTTGTTTATTATTAAAGCTGTGAGTGCTAAAGTAATCTTCTGTTTAAGAGCTGCCAATTTTTACTTTAAATAAAAATATGTGGTGTAAAGTTACCTCAGAATTGGTCAATGTATCCCCACTTTGCAGTATTTTATGTCTCATGAATGACATGTTACCATTTACTGTGTAATATAACAAGAATGTATGTTGCTGAACAAAGTACAGTAGGACGTGTGTGCGTGTGTGTGTGTGTGTATATACATATATATTGTTTGTATTTTATTACCAGATGAGTGTTGAGGGTGTGGAGGTGATTCCGACACGACTGTCAAAGGTGACAGCCTCGAAACCAGCTGCAAACCCTCTCCAGTTTGTAAAGGTTGGACCATGCAACCTGTTTCGTACAGCCCAGGAGACACTCAAGAAGGTAGAAGAGGTCAAGAAAATAAAAGAGGAGGTGCGAAATCAGGAGGAAGACTGGCAGTCGGTAAGTCAAATATTTATTCATCCCTTCTCTAATCAACTCATCAACATTCCTCCATTGCTAATCCCACACTGAGGTGCAACTCCCTGCAGCTGATCGCCACTTATTCGTCAGCCATTTTTTGTTCTTTCATGTGTTTCTATCTACCCACACATTCACCTATCGAAGTAAGTTTTCTGAACCCCACCTTTTTCATCTCAGTTTTGTTTCATATTTTCCTTTAATTTATTAATTATTATCCGTATTCTTCATAAGTGTCTTTTCATAGTCGCTCTGATGCTGTTTCCAGCCGTAGGCAAGGGGGGGGGGGTCAAATATAACGTTTTACTGGTGCAATGCAAAATTTGCACCTGTATTGCATCTGGTTGTGCTGCAGTGGAATTAAATATGCACACACAGGAATGCAAGAGGTCATGTGGTGGGTACAAAATAGTAGTAAATATGCATCTTTCAAATACTTCAGCACGTCTTCTATTTCCTTTGTTTGTATTTGTGAATGTAAAACACTTAGGGTTATTTTCAGTTGCGACTGTAACTTGAAGGGCAAGTGAAAACCTGTTTTACTTGATCTGCATCTGCTTGGCATTGTATCAGTACAAATAGTAGTAGTAATATATAAACGGGATCTGGGTCGCCCTGGTAAAACGCCTCTGTCATTTTCTGTCCTCCCACCACTCTTATGGTTTTACTTTCTTCCAGTACTTTTTATTATGGTTCCTCCTTCCATCTCACATGCCTGTGGAGGATATTTATATTAATAGTATATATTTTACTTTTTTTTTTTTTTTTTTTGCAAATGTTAGCACATTTATCACATTTTTTAACCCTTGTAATTATTAAAAAAGGTTGTCTGTATATTTTCCATTGTAGACTACGTATTTTTGTCCTTATGATATCACAGTAAGTTTTATTTAAATACTGATATATTAGGCTTTTTTTATTATTTGGCTTATCTTCTCAATGTCTTATTTTATACCAGCAGGCTAGTCATAATGAAGCTAAAGTAATCTTGAATCTACCTGCAATAAGCACATCCATAACTTGGTTTGGATTTGAACTCTTGATCTTACTATTCAGAGATTTTGCACAAGTATTTTGGCAGTAGCTGACAGAAAAAATATGTAATTCAAGGTCAAGTTAACTGTGTTAGTTGAGTATCAAGACGATGGGTTGTACAGTTGAGTCATGTAAAATCGACAAATAATTTAAATTCAGTCATTTAACCTTTGTTCAAAGCATATATTTAAAGCATGTACCAAACAATTATTCATTTTGTGGTTTCATTTAGGGCCTTTACTCCAGAAACAATAACTTTTGACTAACACTTGTTCATCACATGCATTGGTTTGTAGCTTTCAAATAGATATAAAATTTAAGTGTATTTGTAACATTGTGGTAGTGTGAGCAGGGTTGCACACAGGAAATTTTTTCAGAGGATTCGCAAACCTCAAGAGTCAGTTTCGTAAACTTTCAATATTGTTTTGGTTGGCTTTATTACTAGGTTACGTTATATGAGACATTGAACTACAATAACCATGACTTTTTAGTACAGCAATGAAAAATGAAGGCTAACGTCCCGAATTTGGGAATGTTATAAAGTAACACTGATACTTGCCCAAATCAAGTAAGGACCCAGGGACCCTGCCCCGGGAAAATTTGAATTTAAAAGTTTAAAATGGTGCTATTTATGCAGTTTCCGTAAGGCAAGGGGATGTGGATCCTCTTTCACTATTATATCTAGCAGAGATGGATGGTTCCACTTTACCCTCAATTCCGATTCTTAATTCAATTCCAAAACAATTGTTTCAATTCTCGATTTTAGATTTGATTCTTACAATAAATAATTTGTTATTGTTACTTTGGCAACCTCATTAATTGCATGTTCTAAACTAGAACAAGAATGATTGTCTTTCGTACATGTTGTTTGGATAAGCTGTTGGTAAGTATTGTTCAACATATGTTTCAGCTCCAACGTAAACAAATATAATAAACCTCATCTTCCACTATTGAGTGAGAAGGGTTGATTGTTCTGAAAAATCATGCAGGCAGTGTGTGTTGTATTTCAATGAATGCTGTCAAAGTTGGCTGTAAGTATATTGGTTTGTGTTCTTTTGTTCTATGTGGAGTTGTTGGGATGAAGTTGAAGGATCAGACTAAGATATAATATTTTCCTCAGTGCTAGCATATTCCGTGGCTTTCGTGCTTCGGAACACTACATCTTGTGAAAACGTTGCAGATGCTTGGAGATATTTGTTGTCGAGCGCTTCTTTCCCCTTTTGTAGTTGCAAATTGCAAAAGTACTGTCATTCTCCACCACGGTAAAATAATCCCACATGCTGCTACACTTTTCGCTTGTTTGTAGCCATTTGTTAAATCAGTTTAATATTCATGTGGTTAACCTCAAATAATACAACCACCATTACAAACTTCCGTAATAACAAAAAAGTCAGGTTAACCGACAGCTCCATGCAGAATTTTTGCTGCTACTTGACACCATTTTGTTATGAATACTTTAAAATAAAAATTACATCTCGTTACAATGATTTTTATAAATTACAGTTAAGCCCTATTGAATATTATAAGTACATAAATATTTGAATAAACCAAAATAAAAAATTCAGGTCTTGCTAATACACAGTGCATTCCCTGCGGTACAATTGCAGCAGCCAGACGAGAATCTAATCAATCAGAATATGTTCAAGAATCGAGATACTTGGATTACCTTGATTCTGCCTGTAATCATAAGAATAAACGAATCGAGAATTGAACTGTCGCACCCCTGCTATCTAGTGTACATTCATACATTTCGACGATGAGGGTTTGGGCCATTTAGTCTCCCTCCCCCAGTGTGCAGCTCTTGAGTGTGAGTGCGTATTTGAATATTCTCATTATGATAGACTTTCCTAATTTTGTGCACCTAATGAAATTTATTTTCTTAACAGGAACAACATTTTTCAGTTAGCGTTTTTTTGTGTGTTTACTAAGTAATGTGAGATGTACCGTCGTGCTGTGCTAACTATTTTGACGTCTAGCTTGTATATGTTGCTTGCGTGCAGAATCTGGACAATTGGAAAAGCAGTCGCAGGAAGAGGCAGGAACACATAATAGAACGTGTGGTGGAGGTCAAGAAGTTGGAGATGGAGGAATTTGACCGCAATCGTAGACGCAGCAAGACTTTCAATGAAATGTTGGAAGAACGGTTAGTTTATTTTTTTTGTTAAATCCCTTGTTTTGTGATCAAATGCAGTCATAATAGAGCTGCAATGTTATGGTTCTTTATTAATTTCTCTTTGGATTTTTAGTTGTCACTGTTTTGAATGTTTCTTGTATATTTTACTTTCTTATTCCTTTGTGCTTCATTGTGTTCCATTATATTTCATTAAATTTTTTATAGGCATTGCCTTTAATTTTAATAGGTCTATATAAGACACTTGTAGTAAATTCTCCTGTAGTTTTCCTACATACTCACAAAATGTTAGCTATAATAAACATATGTATTAGTAAGTATTTTGACACCAGCATCTTAATGATACTCGTATTTGAATTTTGTTGTACGTACATTGGTAGGCATATTACAAAAAATGTTGTACAGTAATTGGAATCAGGTAGATTTATTATGTTTTTAATTCTTATGTGGGTATAAAATTGAAAATTTTAATGGGCGTTAAGTAGTGATCCATTTATTTAACTTACTTAAGTTATTTCAGAAATGTTATAAACTACAATGATGTTGCATAATTGTATATATCTTTGGACTGTCAGTGCTTTAATTTTATTATCCTTGATTTATCCTGTTGATTTTCTTATTCTTAAAGTAGTTTGCATATGTTCAATGAAATCAGAAACCAGAAAAATTAAGTGATTGTGACAGATCCTAATAAAATAATAGTTGTAGCAATTGGAACTAAAAATTTTAAAATAGTCTTTAAATATAAAAATTTAGCTCGACAGTGGTAGGATGACATACAACTCATTTTGTTTAATAAGCTTAAAATAAGAACAAATTCTGAAACCAAAAAACAAAAGAAATTAACTTTTATCTAAAAAAAACAACGGCTGTAGAGTCAACAAGAAAAGTAAGTATATCTCACACTTCACAATTTTTTATGCTTAAGTAAAACTGACTTTATTCTTATTTTAGCTTATTCAAAAAACATAAGTTTTACTGAATTTTGGGAGAGATTCTGGGACATACTATCACTGTTTAACAAAATCTTAATATTTAAAGATTATTTTGAAATTTCAGTTTAAACTGCTACAGAAGTGTTTTTAAAACTATAATTTTATTTTTTTGTCTTATATCAAAATGGAGGATATAAGTAACAATTTATTTCAAAATGGTTTGTTTGAAGATTTTCTTTGTAACATTTATTTGCAACATCCAAATGAAATTTTTTTCCCATAATGAGTGAGAATACCAGATCATAGCAATTAAATTATTGTATTATCAGATATTGTTAATAATATTTGTGCAAAATTTCAAACTATTCTTACGTCTGGAAGAGGGTGAAAATTGGGTTGAAAGATTTCATTACATTCTTACATACAGGTGTCATTAATAAAAGCTTTTTAAAAATTTTTTTAAGACTGGAAATAAATACATGTTAAAAAAACCAAATTTGAAGATATAAGTAATTATTTATTTAAAATATTTTAAGATTTTGATTTAAAAAAAATGTCTGACCAGATGCAATTTATTCCTTAATGGTTGAGCATAGCAGGTCATAGCTATGAAGTTATATATTATATTGTCATTGATTCTTAAGAGAAGTTGTTGCCTGGCACATGGACGGTGTTGTAGTGTGTCACGTGAATTCTTTTTTATGCGAAACCACTTAACTTTGTTAAATGAGTATGTGTTTATCTATGTAAAGAATAGACACTTAAAACTATACTTGTATAATTTTAGAATATTCAGCATGCTTGTTAGAAACATGGTTTTTGGGCCACTTAAAATTGCTAAAAATGGCTTTATTTGACTGCTGTAACCCTAAATATACCACTTGAATTCGTAAATTGCAAAACAAGATGCATGCATTGGCCTTTAATTGATGCTGTACAAATAAAATTTATGGTCACCACTTGAAAGTCTCGTAGGAAAAAGAGTTCAGCGAAAACTTGCACACCCATTTGGCAGACAGTGAATAGAGGAAATATGTTTCTCATCGAACGTGGTGCTCTGGCTCTTATCGTTTTGCTGTTCCCATGCCTTAAACATGGAAATTTTAAACCTGTATACACTCCTGTTAATACGTGTGCAGAACATAAAATAATTTGTACTTATGGATGTGAGTGAAAATAAAATAGAAAGAGTCTATTACATTCATACATACAGTTGTAGCTAATAAAAGTGCAGTAAAATACATTGTGTACATGTAAGAAGTTTCTGTTTGAATTATTTATAGGAACATTAATAAATCAGGGCATTATTAACAAAAAAGGGAGAATATTTGTGGATTAAATACATTTGTCTTTTTGTAGTGTTATAAAAGGTTACCATATGTTATTTAAAATTCATTTACTGTTAATAAAATTGGTTTGTGCAAGTAAGAATTGAAAAAATTGACTTGACGGTACATTAGTTGAAAATTTTGAGAGTAGGTTCTGAGACCAGTTAAATGAGATCAAAGTTAAGTTGTGAGGAGACATTAATTCGTAGGTCTGAATCTTGCACTAATAATGGAAATTGTAATTGACAAAATTAGCAATAGTAACATTATATAAGCTCTTTGAACTTTCCTGAAATATATTATCGAATTGGGCAGCAAATTATGTGCTGAGCAATAAGTGACAACAATTTGGCCATATTCAGTGCAGTAGTGTCATGGAAATTATGTTAAATAAGACAAAGACCGCAGTTAAAACATCTAGACAGTGTATTGTAACTAAGAACTGTAAAAACTGTACATAAGGTATTCCTCTGGACCTCTGTCTAGTAGTGCGTAATTGCCCTTCTAGTTAGGGATCAACTTATCCAGTCTTGGTAGGGCGTTGTTCCCTTCAGCAGCTTTTGCCTTGTAAATCTTTAATTCTTTCTTCTCTCTTGCTTGTAGAGTTCTAATGGAAAAGTCTCCGGGACAATCATCTTGACACTGCACACTAAAGCCATCACACAGACCTCTTTGTCTCACTCTAATAGTCACTTCTCTGTCTTCTTGCAGATTTATTATGGATGTTATTCTAGAGCAAATGGCTTGTTTAAATCTTACTGATTGGTTACTTAGTACATGGTATCAGAAAATGTCTTGCACATCCTTGAATTTTACTTACGTCACACAAGAACGATAACAATGAGTCAGTCTTGGACCTTTTTTGTGTGAGACAAAACATTATTTGAATTTTGCTATAAACTGTTTTACTTTTTGGTATTTGGAGTGTGCTTATAAGCCCTTACTTTGTAGCCAGCAATGAATTTTCTTCATTAGGTTATTTGGGTGCCTCTGGACAAAAAAGAAATGCTTTTATCTCCCTAACCCTTTATTATTTTCTCTAATTTTAAAGCTGGGACTCAAACTTCCTAGTTAATTCAAAATATTTTTTGTATGATACTAAATTGTAGGAGGGTTAAGAATGTTCATTTTTATGAACAGTGTTCGTTACACACACACATGCAAGTGCACACACTCATGCACACATGCACTTGCATTGTCCTGACACTTGCAAGTGTATGCACACATAAATTATATTATGCATTCATCACATATTATGTGAATTTTTATTTGGGGGTTTTATTTATTTTATCTTGTACAGCTTGTACCCCTAATTATTAATTTAATAGACACAAAAATTTCTATCAAGGAAGTTGTACAACTGTTCCATATTTTTTTTTGCCTTTGACAGGAATAAAGCAGGGCGCAAGGCAAGCCTGAACCTGGTTGTGTATAAAGATGAAGATGCGAACGACCTCAGTGACCTTGGCATTGGGACTCACAGTGGCAAGAGCAGTATTTGTGAGGAGTACGGTCAGGACGACAATCTGGACAACTACAGTGAGGTGAGCTGATGTCCTGGTTGTTTGGGATGTAGTCTGCAATAAAATGTCTTTATGAATGGCTCTTTCTTGTTGAAAAGGCCTTAGGAAGTGCTTACTTTACTATGAACAGCTTACAGCAGTTGCATAGCAGCATGAAGGATACAGATAGCTACGAGTCTAGGAGCAATAGTCGTAGTAGTATATAGTACAGTGGGATTTCTATCACTTTCCTGAAGCAGTAAGCTACAAGATGAAATTTGTAGAGCATTAGACTGGCATGAGTTAGTTTGGGCTGAGACATACTTTTCACAGTTTTTGTAGATTTATGTACAGTATTTAAATAGATTATTTGAATTAAGCTTTAATCAACTTTCACTGAAACTATTGCTGTAACTTTTGCATAACGTATGTTGTAGTGTCATGTGAGCAGTTGCCTTTGTTTGGTCTTTAACCATTTATTTTGTTGCATTTTGTTTCCAGGACAGCAGAGAAAGCACAGGTCGGTGTGTTTTCGACAATCGTAATGGGGAGGCACCTAGAAATGGTCTGAATGGCCATCACGATGATGACGCTTCGACCACGGCCACGATTTCTTCCCCTGAACCGGAGGAGTACACATACGAACGAGCGATTCAAGGCTATGTTAACTTTGCTGAGAATAGAGCAAAGACGAGAGCCGGGAACACAAATGTTCTAAATAACATAAATGGAAATTTTGAGCATACAGAAGCCACTGTGAATGAAATGTCCAAAAATATAAACTGTACAAGTTTACCAAATGGCTCTTACAAGAAAATTCCCCCTCCTGTGGTGCCACGAAGACAATCAGCTGCCAAATTAGAAGAACGCCTCAGTGCCTTGGAACAGAGGAGGAGGAGTAGTGGTCAGTACACAGATGTCAATGTCCTGGAGAGCGGAAACAAGGTAACTGTACCTAAGGTTGATGTTTTGAAACGTCGAGAGCTGTTTGAGAAAGTATCAGACACAGACAACCAGACATCTAGACAGGACAGAGTATCTGGAGACTTCTCCAATGCTAAAAGTATTAGGGAGAGGTTGTCTCACCTTGAAAAGCAGAATGAAGAAAACTCTAACATTAAAGAGAAACAGATGTTGAGCAGTAAGGTTTCTTCAACTGTAAAAGAGAGGTTATCACAATTTGATGGGTCCGTGGAGAATTTGTCAGAAAAAGTACTCACCAAATCAGTGCATAGGTTGTCAAACGGGGACATTTCATCCCAAACACTTAGAGACAGGTTGTCGAACCTAGAGAAAAATGCTACATTTGATAAAGAGACTTCTTCAGCTAGCAGAATCTCTGAAGAAGTACCCCACACCATTAAGGAACGTCTTAGTAGCTTGGATTCTGCTTGCAACAAGGAAATTGTACAGAAAGTGTTGCCCGACAGGGATGTAAGCTTCCATTCAAAGCTAGCTTCTTTCCAGGGTAGCGACAAGAGCAATCCTGAGAGTCCAGACTGTTCTCTGCCTCCTAGTGACAATTTATACCAAGGCAAGCAGCAATTTCACAGGTCCTTGGACAGCTTGGATGTAGAGCGTTCGTGTGGAGCTGCTGAGAATCTGTCTTCGTTTGAGAGGGTACAAAGCTTGGAAGATGTTGACTGCTACGAGAATGAGAGAAACTATCCTGCTTCAACTTCATCTACGGAGATGCTTGCTTTCTCAACTCAGAGTGGGGACACAGACAGGGAGGACAGTGGGATCCATACAGCAGATGTGTCTTGCTCCGTCAGCCAGGCAGACGAACCAGTCGATGATGGAGAAGTAGTAGTGTCTGCAGCTCATCTGGAACCCATCTTGGACTCCTATCATGAGTCGAGTGAAACTTGTGTAGCTACAGACGAACCTGTGACGATTACACAGCCACATCCAGATGTTTCCGTGAGTTCTGATAATGTGCCTGACTCCTCGGTGGTTGATATTGGTGCGGATAGCATTGTTTCAGATCAAGTAGTCTCTACTTCATTGCCTGCATGCCATCCTGGTGTTGGAGTCATGAGTGCTGGTCTTGGGGTTAAACTTCTTGAGATTGTAGATTATTCTAATATGGGTGATGGTTGTAGTAGTCTTCCTTACATTCAAAATAACACTTCCATTGCACATAACCTTGGGAAAGAAAAGGATGATAGTAGGAGCAATTCTGTTTTGGTTGAGGCTGTTAATCTTCATCCTCGTTGTTCTACATCACCAGAATTGTGTACAGTATCGTTGTATAAGGAGGAAGCTGAGTCTTCTACTCCTGTTGCCAGCGGTACTCCACAGCATGTTTACTCTACTCATTGGGAATCTACATTGAATGATTCTATCGATACATCAGAAGACAACTTTGAGATGTGCAAGACGTATCCAGCAGACAGTCAGGACTCAACAGAGTTCGAAAGTTGTCGAAGTAACATCAGCTCTCCTGAGCCATCGGAATCCATGATAACTTCAGAGGTTAGTCGTGGTACAGAGAGAGTGTATCCTGTTGCTGCTCCAAGGGGAATTCCAGCAGAACGTCGCCGCACAGTCATAGAGGTGTGCGAGAAGGTGGATGTGTTTGCTGGTCAGCTTCGCTCACCACCACCGACACCCTTCATCAATGTGGCTACATCTTTCAAGGTCAGGCATAAGCCCAATGGCCATTACCACATAGAATGTGTCGACAGTGGCAATAACAGTCCTAACTAACATCCTGTATCTTATAACATATCCTGCTTTCTGTATTGTGCTACCCATGTAATTAGACATTTGACTCAGACATTGTGTTGTCATTTTGCACCTTACTGTAAGTATTTGGAAATTTGTATCATGAGTAAATACTGGTAGAGACACTTATTTGTAATACAATGCCACAGTGTATTTTTAAAATTTATGCAGTGTAGAGAAAACCGTATAAAATAAAGTAAAATTAATTTATTACATAAAAACTTTTTAGACTGTAATAGTACTTGAAGCCTGCAAAGAAAGTTTAAATCTTATTCATATTTGCATAGTAGACGACAGGATTATAACAAATTACAAATGTTAAGTATAACATTTTTAAAATTTTTTTTAAAACTGTGACCAATGGTGACAACAAGTTCCATTCAGTAGATTCTTCAAGCAGAAGTGAACAAACGTTTGGTATCTTATTAAATTGTGAAGTTTCATACTGTCTGCAATTATGCTAACATCAATGGATCTTAAAACAAAGTAATCCATTTACATTTAGCTAGCGGTACAGTCAAGTTGTTTGTGAAATTAGTGTACAGTTGTACAAATTAAGAACCATTTAAAATACTGCTGCTTCATTAACTGAATTTACAGTACTTGGCACAGTATATTAATTCGTGATAATGCTACCAGTGTGCAGATTCGCAGTTGAAGGTTACATGTTATAAATGATTATGTCTCACATAGTAAATGCTGTTCCAAGCTACACATAAGTGCTGTTGATAACTTCCATTCATTTGTGAATGATTTAAAAGCTTTGGTTGTTTGAATAACAGATCCAGTGTCAAAGTATAAATACTGTATGTATGTAGAAGGAATTGGCATGCATGTGTACAGTAATTTGCCTTGGCATAAAGAGCCATCCAATCAACTTGGAGGAACCAATTTTGTTACACTGAAGCTGCACAATGGTCTGGTGTAAAGTGGAAACATTCATTTTTCATCTCAGTACAGTGAAATATTTAAAATCAGCATGTGCTGTCTATTTCAAGCACTTAGTCAAATCTCTTATCCAAGCAGCTGTAGCTCCTGAATCATTCAGTAATTTGAGAATGTTACCATATTCTTTACCACGTCTGTCACTGTCGCTCATCATCTTGGTACTATAATGAACTTTCCTTCCAGATTAATTTTGTCTCTATGTTTAACTATGGTTCAGTCTCGTCATTTTACAGCAGTTCATGTGTATGAAACTCTTGTATACACTGTATTATTTCCATTTTCAGTGTTACACTATTGAAACAAGTCTCAAAATGTGCTGTGTTCTCAACACTGCCTTATTCCAATGTTGACATTGATTTTGTGTACCATTAAATTTCCTTTAGCTTTGACATTGTACAGTAAGTCCTCAATTTATGTGAGAGTTAGGTTCCTGAAAACAGTGATGCAAATTGGAATGACTTAAATTGAGTCAGGTACCTGCTTCACCTACAGCCTATAGCCAAATGTTTTTGGACCATAAAAATGTTACCCGTTGCGCACATGAATGGATTAGCGAGATCACACAAGGATGGATTGATGTTATTCTGAATCAGTGGCTACTTAAATTGAAAGGTGGGTACTCAAACATTAGTGATGTTAATCAGAAATTACATAAAGTGGTAGGATGTAAATCGAGGACTTACCGTACTACAAATCTATACCACTAAAAATAGTATGTAGCTGTAATGTTATTTAACGTTGATTTTGTTATTCAAGTCATTTGTCTGGTATTATTCTCTTTCCATTCCTCAGTTTTAACTGTAGTTTCCCTTATTTCTGTCAGCGCTCCATTTATCCAGCACTTTTGTTGCTTCTTTAACCTCAATTTGTCGGTCGTAGTGGAACCTATATGAATGTGGTGAGCCATTTCCTTGTACTGTCATTGTCATTTAATTTTTTTGTTTTGAATGTAACCCATGTGTGACTGCGTAGAGAATAAGTCTGAAGCTGTAAATACGAGGAGGTTGAAGCATGCTTGGAAATGGGTACCAATAACAGAGGTGGTGGTAGCAGCCCTTGGAAACGCACAATTTTGTATGTGTTTGTATGAATTGGTGCCTGTATAGTTCCTAGATCTGGTCTTCAAAGTTTAAGCCGAAGGTGACTTTAGAATTTAATAATATCACTACAATGTTGATATAAATTTTATAAATGTTGAGAATTTTTGTACAAATGGAAGCATAGACAATAACGTAATAGCATCATGGTAATTGTGATTGAGTATTGAATTCAGTAGGCAGCTCCTGTAAACTATATGTACAGTACAGTGCTTGTTGATTGGCAGTACAGTTATTGTTTATATGTAAGTTTTTGAATATGAAATTGCTAGTTTATCATAATTTTTGGAAGTGTGGCTTTGGGAAGGTATACTGATATAGTTGATTAATTTCACTTTCGTTTAACTTTGTTGTGCTAAAAACAGTGAGCTACCGTAATTTGTGAGCCTCAACTGCTGTCATTTTAAGATCTCTGTTTATGGATTTCTTGTTAATAGTGGTAAAAAGCCTTAGAGATATGGCAAACATGCATGGAAGGAATTAAATAATTGTTTGGTAACTTTTTTTATAAGTAAAGATTTTACATATTAGAAATTGAAATGCTGGTTACGTACTTTTTGTAAAAATATTACTGCTTGTGATTGATTTAGGCCTACATCTTCCCTGTTTCACAGTTGAGTAGTGGGAACATTTGTTATTTATGTTACTTATTTGATCTGGCCTTTCCTTATCTGTCAGAAATCTATTTGTATCTTTATTCTTCTTTCTCTGTCAGTTTTCTGCATGAAGTGGGAATGTAATAATGCTGGTTGTTACGTAACATCACAGTGGTTTTGTGGAAAATAAAATGTAATCATTGGCGTACCAAAACTTTTACTGAGTGTTATCACCTTTATCACATTCACATGTCTTGTGTATTTTTCTTTTAATGAAAAATATTTACATTTTTATATTTCATCAGGTACAGAAATGTAAGTATATATTTATTCTTATGTACACATTTTTTCACATATGCCTTATATCTCTTATATGTAATATTGTTAATCTTTTACAACTTATAGATGTTATATTCAAAATATCAGTACAATTTTGTGAGGTATGAACATATTGTGTTCAAAGAAAGGTATGGGCACTATTTTGGTATATGTAGTGGTGTCCATGGTTTGTTGTTCGAGAGTAAACAAAGAACATAACTCCCCTCACTACAGCAAGAGTAAAAGTATATATTGTAATTGATGCCTAGTTATTTGAGAGGTTTGAAACATTTATGCAATGCTCGGAATCAACCTGGCAAAGGTGTAAGTGGCGATAAAAAGGGAACTGAAACAAACAACATTTGTGTCACAGAATGTGAGTCCAGAGATGCAGCATTTAACAGATGAGAAAGGTGACATGACAAGACACACGTAAATATTATATACAGTATTATAAATATTATTTTGTGTGGAAGTCAAAGTAGTGGCTTGGGCAGACGTCCACAACGCACATATATGCCTCACACTGTCTGTACATGGATATCTCTACATTAAAAAATTCCCTGTGTGTACTGAACCCCTTGAGCTGCAGCAAGTCTGACAACAGGATCTTGCGTGAACTCAATGAAGATTACGTACATATGATTTTTCAGGTGTCTCCACTGAAAGAAATGTAGGCATAACAAGATTGTAATTGTAAAGGTCAAGGAATAGGGCCACTTCAGCCAATGCATCAGTGCAGATAAGTACCGTCCAGGTGAGTCCAACTCGTGCGGAAAAAGTTTGTAGGCGCCACCACATAGGCAATAATTCTGGTATTGTCTCTTGTAGTAGGATGTGATATGTGCACCTCTTCAAGCGACAAAGTAAGATGTACTGTCCACTCAACTACTAGTGCACCATACCTGCCAAACATTGATTAAAAATTATTTCTGGCAGGTATGTGATCTGTGCAGCATGCACATTTTCATGCAGCCACACATGAACATAGCATTTCTGGATCCACATTCTGGTGTGACTCATACTGCAGTAGTTTGTTTAGGTTCCCTCGACCACTCCTTGCACTTTGGCCATGTAGTTTCTGACCATCCTGTAATCTGTGGGCAGTTTTGTAGCTGTTCCTGTCTTGTTGGGACGTTGATGTTTACAACTATGAAATATCTAACTCTTAATCAAGATAACTGAACACTGGCATTTTTTATGAATTACACTTCAATATCTGTGACATAACATGTCTGTTCTGCTAAGTTGACGATAACTGTAATTTATTTTTATAACTTTAATCAGAACTTAGCTTACGTAATACTTTTTCAAAGTTTGTAACACACTCGTCACAGATACGAGCTCAATGGTAAAGACTTGATGAGAAGTATCTTAAATCTCACTTAATTTTGTTTGGCTAAATAATAGTTTTGGCGTAACCTTTATAAGCATTTTTAAGAAATGTATTTCAATGTTTGTAGTACAAAATCTTACTTTGTTCGTGCACAAAATTTTAATGCCTTTAAAAACAATAGAGTAATGGACATAGTTAAATCAACAGAGAAGAAACCACCTTACATAAATGTATCGGAGAACAATGTCTATCCTTTAAAAGCATCTAATAATTGAAGAAAGCCTTTAGTTGTGCATAGTTTACACGTGATAATATCTAACATAATACAGTACATAATTTCCTCTTTCTGCTAAGTGTTGATGTCTGCTAGTCGTAGCATCTCTATTGTGATTGGTGCCAACTTTCACTTATGACTAATCAAGACTTCGGTTAAATTGTTGTGTTAAATAAAACATCTTGCTATCAACCATAGTTGTAAAGAAGTTAACAACCAGCAAGTTTGATGTATGTAAATCAAACTTAAGAATTTCATTGAAGTATAATGTTAAATTAAAATTAAGTTTTACAACAGAGTGTGTGATGCAGATACACAAGGAAAGAGAGAGCATCATAGTATCTACATAAAAGCAAAATTGTCACATAAAAATTTATTTTCTGAAAATTAATTATTGAATGTTTTGAAGACTTTGATGATGCACAGCATTGTAAAGTTAAGATCATATTTTAATAACAAATTTAGTAATGGTAGTTATATGTAAGAAAATGGTTTATATTGGTTCAACATGACCCATGCCAAGTTAGTTGAAAATGAGGTAAGTCGAAACATCAGAAAACTTATATGGCAGTATTCTGTTGGAACTTGTGGCTTTGAAGTTAATATTGGCAAATGAAGTTGATTATGTGTTACTTTGGGTCAGCCAAGACTGACTTCATCTCTGAAAACTGACTGGTAATGTAAGTATGAGTACAAAACAATCACCAATCGGTTATGACTTGAACATTGTCAGGCCCGACTCGCCACCTCGTTAAGCTTGGTTTCCACATGTCATTACGTTATCGTTAGTCTCTTGACGTGAAAACATCCAGAATAGAGCTACAAATTAATGTGTGGTGGTATTTTATAGTTATTGTAAACAAAAGTATTTCTCATAAAAATTATTTTCATGTTGGTATGTACAGTACTTTTTTTTAAGCAGTATAACTCGGTGATGCCGTAAGCAACAACTGCCGGAAATGTTTATAAACTACTGCATTCACAATTGTGCGATGAAACATTGATGTTATTTGACTACACAGACTGTGCTGCCACCTGGTGTTATGCTGAAAAGTTTGTTTTGATGTCATATAGGTAAACTAACATTAAAATGGTTATCTGTATAAATGTTCAGTAATTGTTAACTGATCATATTTGCTTTGGTTTGTTACAGAAACATTTTATTCTCACCAGTATCAAGTAATTTACAGTTGACACACATGTGTTCAGTCTTAGTGTTTGTTGTTCTCGTACAGGTGTATGTTTCTTGCAAGTGATAACAAATGGGTCAGCTTTTAATCACTTGGGTTTGTAATTTGCGAAGTCGTGGTTTAATAGAACTAAGATAATGGTATGCTGTTTCTAGTATAAAATGTGTAGCAGTAATTATTTTTGGTTCAGATAAAATTTAGAATCATAAAACAGTCTGTCTTACTGGCAAGCTAGTACATCAGAACACACATACAGAGCACCATCTTGGCAGCAAGTATTACTACACTAGTCAAAATAACAGTGCAGGGCGACTCATTTATTTATTTAAAACTGAGCTGTTTTCCGTTACAAAAATTATCTTTATTTTAAGGCTTAGTGACAATCATTTCACATAGGTACTATGTAATTTAACAAATGCAGCAATATGTTTAATGTCACCTTGCACAAAGTATAGGTTAAAATTTGGTTTCCTAACTGATGTTATTAATACTTACTGTATATAATGGACTATAAAATTGGCTGTCAACATTTTTATTCTCACTTGTGGAAGATTGTTTATTGTAGAAGATTATATTACATTTTCCCAAAATAATCCTAGTTTGATTAAATAGAAGGTGATTTTTACTTGAATAAATGCAAAATTCTTCTTGTAATATGAAATGCCAACTGTAAATTATTAGAAGAAATTTAGTTTAATTTTTATGAATGCTTCTATTACATCTTACCGTTCCAGATAAATAATTTAAATTTAATCTTGTATTTCTAATAACTATTATGTAGGCAGACACTTTATTTTAAAAAGTGGGGCAACTCAAGTAGGCAGTGTTGAAAACCTTGATAAAATATAACATTACTGTTGTAGGTGAGCAGTTGCTTACACAGCGGTTATATTCCAGCCATGTGCTGTACACTCTAACAGAAGCAGTAGTTCGGACTGCATTACTTGAGTTTCAGAAATGGTGTCTGCAGCAGTGAACTACCTCACATGTCGTAGTATCTGTAATATTTACAAATACGGGTACATTAATATTAGACTCGAGAATCTTGTGAAACTGGGTGTACCCACTCTGAAAAAGTAAGGGACGACATAGCAGCTATACTTTGACTGCAGGTGTAACTTAGAACGACTCAAAATAATGTCTTTGGGTACATTTAATGAAGCAGTAAATAATTCTAGTTGTATAAACCTTTAAGTTGGATATGTCTAGATAAAGATTGCCATTATTTTCACCAGGTGGCCCCAAAATAAATATTTTGAGTATGACAACATTACCACTGCAGTCAAAGTATCCCCATTGACGGTAATTACTAGAGCCACAATTTAATGGAAAAAAGTGTTTTGCACCAATTTGTTTCAGTGCCTTATGTGCTCACCTGCACCCATGGGCGTGCCTGGCGGGGGGACACGCCCCCCTCAAAAATCATGTAAAAATAAAAAAAGAAATGTAAAAATATTAACACTCCTACCAGCAGTATATTTAAAGTTTATACATAAAAATTGCTTAAATAGCCTCTATTTTACATTTTGCAATTTAAACTTTCTCAGGGGAGGAGCACCCCCTCCCTTTTTTTTGAAGAGGTGATCAGCATATTAGCCTCCGACTATACTTGTCCCCCCCCCCCCCAAAGATTAACTGCCGTGCACACCTATGCCTGCACCGCTGCTTCGTGGTCCGTGATTGGATGTTTAAACTCTTACTTGTCTGGGAATTCTACTGGCAAGTCATAGACGTATGATGTCACTATTGCCTTATTCATATTGGTGCAATGAAATGAGAGACATGCCTGAACAAAGACACGCTGCCAATAACCATGAAGCAAAGCTGTCAATATGTGTAAGATGTTGAAACATAGTGACGTAAAATCTGTTCGCAACAAAATTGTGGCTCTAGAAATTACTTGTGTATGTGTTTTTGTTTGTAAAATATTGATGGTTTTATTTATTTGAAGACTAATGTAGGTGTTGTTTACTTGTTGACACTGCATCAATTGTTGCGTGGATATTAGCTGCCATATTGCCAGAAAAGTTGAATCAGAGTAGAAGTAATATTACATGTAATTTCCTTTGAATCATCAAAAATTAGAGGTAGCATTTGAATATTCTTGGTAGTTAAGCTACTTCATAGTTTGAGTTGCAGATGTTTGCAGATATGAATTGCCACTTTGCAAGATGACCTTCAACTGGTTGCTAGTCCACATAATGTTAATTAGCTGCTCGCAGCAAACAGCATGATAATAGCTAGGCACCACAAACATCTTGGTGCATAATTGTTGCTGCAGAGCAGAGCTGTCCAGGCTGGCCATCTGTTGTTTACAGCTGTTAGATACTTTAATACAAACCTCCAAAAAAGGTTTGCAGAATAGTACATGTATACTGTATTAACAGGCCATTAGAAAAATGTAAAAGATGGTATTAGAAAGTTGAGGTGTATTGTGTTTATTTTACAGCATGTCTGACATGAAGGAAGTATGTTGTGAATTTTACATAATTTATCTACTGTCTCTTCTGTATAGATAGAGCAGGGATGTCCAATAGGTGGCCTGTGAACGGTATTTGTGTGGCCTGTATGTCAAAAACTATAAAAGTTTAACTAAAATAACTTAATGTACTGCCTCTGCACATGTTAAGCTCTATACCACGTAACTTTCCAACCATGTAGTTATTTATTATGTTTGCAGCCCTCCAACCTTAAGTCTGTCAAACACACGGCTCTCTACTTTATTGTAATAGGACAGCCCTGGTATAGGGTATGGAATGGTAATGCTATTGTGGTATCACTAGTTTATGTTAAAGGTTACACATTGTGCTTGTCAGCAGCTAACTGTATATATGTCATTCAAAGGAAGGGGAAATTTTTATTTAAATTTTTATATAAATGCCGCCTGGAGGTCTGTATCTGCGAAGCTTGCAGCCACACAGTTCAAATGCACTCAATCCTTGGAAAGCAATAGGGACAGACATGTATTACCGTCCTATATTGAACAAATTCGTGTTGTGAAACTTGTAAGATTATATATTCATTTAAGAATATTTTTTTTCTCTTTCTGTTGCGTGTTTTTTTACACCTGCTTATTAACTATTTTTTGAGAACCACTGAAAGTACAATTAAATGTGGTTGAACTTGTTCTTTCATTTTTAAGGTATGTTTTGATAAAAATTACAATTTCATAACTGTATCATGAACATTTTAAGGGTCCAAGTTTCTTGGTAATGTATATCACACTAAAACAATTGATATATACAATAGAGCATTTAAATTAAAGTCACAAGCACATTTTATTTAGAATAAAATCATGCTTATTATTTTTCTGAACAAAATAAATTTGACCCTACCAAGAACCAAACTTGATTGCGCATTTTGCTAGGTACGTTTACTTCACAGTATCACTGGTGTGCATGCGGCTGGGCAACATTTAGTTACACTAGGAAAGCATGACTTGAAACTTTTCAATGGGAATCTTGCATGTGCTGTAGGTATTGGTAGTAGTTTGGTTAAATATACAAATTTCTTTGCAGCTTATGTTCTATTTAGTTATTTAATATTTATGTTTTTATTAAATAATTTATCATGTCAAGGTCTTTCTGTTCCCAACATGCTGGTTTGAAGCGTGTGAGGTAAGATTTACTTTGTCTGTGAGATAGATGAGCGTCACTGATAAGATAGCGCTATGTGTGTGTGTGAAGGGTTTGTCTTGGTACGACAGAGTGTTGACTGGGAGTGATAACATGCTGCTTGGTGTGACACCAGGACATGCCGCACTCAGGTGGTGGGGCCCCGGCCGACATGGCAGACCCAAGAGCAGATGTTCTTCAGCTGCAGTGCACGCAGCCTGCTGGTGAGACCATCGTGGAGGCGGGAGATGCAGAGGTGTTCCATAGCTTGGAGGTCACGGCAGGGGATGGCGAGACAGTGGCAGCCGGGGAAGTAGTGTCGGATGACTCTGGTCTCCAGGTCTCTCCGTACCCTAGCTTGTCAGAGAAACACATGTCTGAGGATGAGATGTTCTTCCCAATGGTCGACAGCCAGGTAGGCAATATAAACACTGAGCACTTTATTTAGTGTCTTGTGCTTGCTTTTACCAGTATATTACAAGGATAGAATTTTTAAAAGCTGCTATTTTCGTAACTATGCTAGGAAGTACAAGGGAAAGAGGATTATCTCCTCACAGGAACTGTTTAGATAATTTTATGTTTACTAATTGGATGATTGAAGGTGAAAGTATTGTTACAAGTTTGGAGAGCACAAACTTTATATGTGGGCAATTCCCATGAGTTCTTTGGGATAGAGGTATATAATTACAAATAAAAGAGTTAAATTAAGTACTGGATTTAATAGCTCACAAAGCTATGAAATACACAAAACAGTAATCAACTAGAACTCTCACAACACAATTAGTTATGCACACAATTACTCCTGTGTCACAGACACGTTAAT
>PNEQ01001323.1:30802-43166 GCA_003012365.1 Medauroidea extradentata
TATTTCATCATGTTTCGGATGTGCTAGTAGTCACGTCCGCCGCCCTCGAAGGGTTAAGACGCAGTTGGGACAGGTATCTATGACATAGGTTCGGCGGGATTCCCACTATGAGCCACCCGGGCTTTGAATCATCGTCCAGCCCTCAAGGTGTTACGAAACAGCCGCCGACCACTGGCCTCCAGGAACATGGCACGCAACAGTATCAACTTGTACTAAAAAATTTCTCTTGTTGAAAAAAAAGAAGAGTGCTTGAAATCACGTTCTTAGAAGTACAGGTCTGGAAACTTGCATATCTATCAATATCGAGTTGGACCCTCTTTGACGGATTTAATTATCTATCAGAGCCACCGGTATAGTCAGCACTGATCCAAACCATTTTGTAAGGGTGGCGAAGATGACTTATGCCGTCCCCCCCTCCCCCATAGTATTTTTTTTTAATGTTACAGCAAGACAAGTAAAATATTGGGTAGAAAAATATTTAATATTGCTGCAATATTAATTTTGTTTTAGAAAATTGGAAATTAAATTTTTGCTATGCAAAAAATCTGTACTCCAAAGTTATGTCATGGAATTAAACTTGTTATTTCAATTTAATTTTCAGGTGTTGATATACACAGAAACATTAGAAGTACACACTACAACACTACACTCTACATTACAAAATAACATTAATTACTTGTCTCTCAGCCGAAAATTGAATGCACTTTTATCATTGATTGAATTAGCTTCTTCTAGGTGGATATTATTTTTCTGCCATAACTTTGTCAAACAAGGCTGGTCCAGCTTATTATTCAATGTAGTAACAAATGATTAAACAATGACACATTTTTGTTCTTATGTCTTCCACTGTGTTAGTTAGTACTGTGTTTTGATACTAGTTATAAAATCTCTGATATTGCTTGTTTTTTTTTTTTTTTTTTTTTTTTTTTTTTTTTTTTTTTTTTTTTTTTTTTTTTTTTTTTTTTTTTTTTTTTTTTTTTTTTTTTTTTTTTTTTTTTTTTTTTTTTTTTTTTTTTTGTTCACTACTCAGTAAGCCAAAGGAGGATCAGGGCAGAACTCAAATAGTGCCTGAACGAACTATGTAACTCTGGTGGTTCGTAGTTAAAATTTTTGTCTCTCTAATTTTTAATTGTAGCTTATGTTCTCCATTCAGCCTCTGATCATGCCTATCTTGCTCCCCCAACTTATACGAAAATGTTTTTGTATAATTTTTCAGTAATTTAAAATTTTACTGTGAAATACTGTACCACCTTATACTTTTTAATGTAATAAACTTGGTGACACAGTTTATTATGCTAGCGAAAGTGAATTTCAGCAAATTTTCTACTGCAATTAGTTTTGAAACAATTTTGTAATCAAAATGTCAGTTTTGGTTCAAAATACCAGTGTTAAGCATAATCTCTGCTATATACCATTGTGTCCTATGGGAAAAAAATATTAGGGAATTTGCAAATGAAGATACCTACATTTTCAAGATAGTGGCAAATAATTTTTGTCTTAATGTTCATTACATTACAGAAGGACAGTAGTGCAATAAACATTTATTTTTACGACATGGCTAATAGTCCCCAAAGCACATCATTATTACACAGGAATGAGAAACTGTGAGCTTGTTTGTATCCAGATACCTCCGCTGGTGTTGTCCGGTGATATAGAGGTAGTGGCAGACCTGGAGTTCCCGCTTGGTCCACCCACTAGTGCTGAGCCACCCAAGGAGAAGCCACCGCCCCCACCTGTCGACCTTAGCGACGAAGATGTGCCTCCTCCGGTCAGTACATTGTCACTCATCATTTTGTATTGTTAGCATACCTACTTCCATATTGCAAGAACGTTTGTATCCCTTTGACAGAATTACTCTTCATTTTGTAATGTACAAGAGAGTCTTATTTCCAGGCTTCTGAATTGCTGTTTATGAATAAATTAACTAATCAAATGTATATACACAAGTAATAAAATTTTTTAAAAGTTTTTAACTGTACACAATATGCTTTTTTGGGCAAAAATAAGTATGGTTCCTGCTGTATAATCTATAATACAGTAATGGAGCAATTTGGGCTATCGTAAATAATTTGTGAACCCAGGCTTTCTATGATAATGTGAGTTCATTTCCAACCACAACATTACAATTTTGAGATTCAAAAACATAACATATTAAAGTATGTAGGTATGCAAAGTTAGCTCTTTTCAGAGAGAAACATGTATTTCTGAGAACAGTGCTGTAAAGAAATACGTGTGAGAGGCTATGTATCACTAGATAAGTTTGGTTATAAAGTAAAGCAGTAAAAATTTAAGTAATGGGATAGAAAAAGTGTATTAGTTTAAAAACATACATATTTTGTATTAGTAGAACTTAATATTTGTTATCAGCAAACTTTTTAATGTCTTTGAACTTAAATTTAAAACAGAGTTAGAGACTGTTTTAGTGGCGTAAGCTTTGGAAGTATTTAGTTATATTCTAGCCCTGTGACCGTAGTTCTGTTGTAGAAAAATTAAGTTCCACCTACACTTAGTATTGGTGCTACTTAATTGATCTTTTATCAATCCTTTACAGCCTGGTATCTGTCCGTTTGCTGTGAGCATGTCATCAAATATGTTTCTCTGTTAATAAAGTAGCGTTGACTTGGGTGCTCTTACAGCAACCAACTACACATTATCTTTGTGATGGTAGGTAGTTCTCTCAACATCCTTGTGTCCTGATAAGAACAGTAAATACTGGAGTTCGTAGTAAACAATATCTTACATGTTCTTCTGCAGGTTACGTCCCTCAAGCGACTTGACTCGACTAAGAGGATCAAGAAGGAGATAAGGAGGAAGCGTTCAGACTTTTTAGGCATTGAAGGCAGCAACGATGACAGCTACCTAGAGCCAGGTGAGACAACAAGCATGTGTCTGTGTTGTAGTCGGATCCCAGACTTCTAACTACCAACTTGACTACTGGAATGTGGATAGTACCTAGAAAAACTAATTAGGAATTACATGATTCTTCCTAATTATTTTCGCACCAAATAAAACCATGTAAAGTAATAATTCAGTGCACATTTTAATTTTCAATTTATTGAACTTTAAAAAATGCAGTACCTATTTTCAAATGCTGCCATAAACATTGAAAACGTATTTTTATTGGATAACACGCGTATGACGAAATTGAAAAGTTGTTTTTGTTTTCCGCTGCCCGCCAGTCATATGATTTGAGATTTTCACCGGGGGGGGGGGGGGTGGAACCTGATTACATTTAATGGTTTCTGTTACTTCAAAGCTAAATCGGGAAATTTGCTTGTTGTTAATGCATGTACGATTGTAGGATTTTTAATTAATGACAAAGATTTGACTGGCACTTGGCACTGAGCTGATAGGAATGAAGACAACACCAATTCTGGAGCGATAACTTATTACAAATTAATTTTATTGTTTCTGATCCAGTCAAGAGTAATACATTTCAGTCTAAAACATCAACCGAAAAAGTTTGTACGCGTTCAAAAATGAACCTACCGAGCTAAGAGTTTGAATGCGTTTAAGCAAACCTGGCTGGTGATAAAGCATTCTGGCTGGTCTAGTCAGGAAAATAATATAATAAATTAATATTTCAATTAAAAATACTTTTTCCTCCCAATAATTTTTACGTTTCTATTGAGTGTCTCAGTCTGCTGTGCTGTCATCGAGTATCAAATTTTGCAAGATCCCGCCCATCTCTCGAATTATCGGCCAATCACGGGTGCCTAGGGATCTCCTATTGGCTGTCATTTCAATATATACAGCAGAACAGCAAAAACAGAGTGAATTGAACAGACATAAAAAATTTGGTCACAACTTTTAAATTAAAAGTACTACATAACTACTATGCCAACCGTGTCATACTGTACACAACACAATCAAATAACCACTGAATACATAAACTGTACTTTTGTCTCTAACAGCAGACCATCTGAGGTCTTGTCTTGTAGAAACCTTGCTGAGTCAGTCTTCTATTGTCATGCAGCGTTGTAGTAAATATTTTGTTTGGCGTAAATTCAGTTGTATTACTGACAAAGGAACTACTGTTCATGTTTATAACTCTTATTAGAGTTCACGCCATACCCGTTCTTATCACATAAACAACTGGATTAAACACAATTTCACAAACTAAATGTAAGTTGCTGTTGTAGAGTTAGAGTAAACAGACGTACAATAACAAGACCAATGACGTCATAAGGACATCAACATGGCGGCACTAGTTTTTACTGAGCTTAAATTAACATTCTTTTTATTTGCATATTTGTCGAGTTATGCGGATGCAAATAAAGAAAATGTGTTACCTTTATTGATTACATGAAATGTACTTGTAAATAAAAATATAATTTAAAAAATATAGGTAATTTTCCCATTGTGATGCATGAAGAATTTGAAATTTATTTTTTCCAGAGCTTGTATACTGTATTGCGTAACCTACACTGGCTTCCACAGACAGTTTATAAATGTTTGAAGTTACCTCTTAACACTGCAATGACAGAACTGTGCATTGCTTTGGTGAGAGTCGTAGTATTCGTAACTATGTCGAATTTCACACTAAAGAGAAACTAGAAAAAACATACTAACACTTTGAAAGTGTCACACATTCTGATAAAAACATTTCTTTGTTTTAAGGCATTTTTTATCTTGAGGAAACATTGTGTTATTGCAGTATCCATGTTTCTGTACGTGTGACCTTACCTTAATTAGAATATTAGTGAGCAGTTTAGCTACCTACTACAGTTATGGAATTCTTCAGAATATCAATTATAGCAACAGAATTTCATTGCCATTCATTGTAATACATGTAACAGAATTTTATTGAAGAAATACCAGTATGGTACCTCTTTATTTCATATTATTTGTTTTGAAAATGTGAAGTAGACCCTATTAGGTGAATCACCATAGTGGTACAAGCATGTGATGTAAAACAGGTATGCAGAAGCTGACTCTTCGCTAAGGAGGAACTTCATCAGAAGTAATATATGTACTATACTTACAAATTGTCGATGGCTTCATATAAACAATTATGATTACATGTGGCAGTGTGTCATCAAGACAAAAATCTTTCTAGTATTTTTCTAAATTAGAATTTTGGAAATTATGGCCTTTGCAGTCAGAAAATTCATTTATAGAGGATAACCTCGAGGTGTGTAGGTTAGAGAACTGTACTGCATTGCGTGTATGTAGTTAGTTGAAGGATCGTGTTATGTGGTGTTGCAGAACTGAAGGTGGCTCCTCCACCGGACATGACACTGTTCTTGGTTGAGGAGAGGCGTTCTGAACAGCAGCTATATCGACAGTCAATCTGCTCAGAGTCAGACTCTGCCCTGGGTGAGACTACGGAGAGCCGGGACTCTGGTGTGGAGCTGGATCGTGGTCACCTAGACGATATGTCGTGGTCTGGCCAGCAGGCGTTTACACCCTCCTCGGAACACAGCCGCCAGAATAGCGAGGTGACATGCTACACCTACATTTTCCCTGCATTTAGATTCTTCACCTCAATCATCTTCATCGCCCATTCCATTTCAGTTTTATTTGTAGTGTCATTTGCTATTCTCAAGAGTTATAGTGTAAATGTACAATAAAAGTGAGAGAGAGATTGTTTGAATGACTAATGTTGGGGTTAGTTAAGATTGGTACGGATATAACATCATTGCAGAGCTATCTTCATAATCAGTTTGCAATATAAGGATAAGCAAAGCTCGCAGAAAAACAGGGTAAGTAAATTGCATGCATTCACAAAAGGTCTGCATCTATGGACGAGTGATAATAGTTTGACTAGACTTGCTAGAACTGTTGGTTGGTGAAAACGGAATCCTCAAGAGAAGTTAAAACCTTTGAAGACGACATGCACTAAAAAGGGCAAGATATGTGAAGGTTGGAAGCCTGCACACAAACTGGTGATTTTAGCAGCCACAAAGACTTACATCTGCAGTGTTTAGCGTGAGAGAGTGTGGGAACATTGGAAGAGAAAGTAATAACTATTCAGTACCTTCTCACATGCTGGGTGACTGTATTAGCACAACTTGCAGTGTTGGGTGGTTAGTCTGTCTTGGAGCACAGTTCCTGTGACATGACGTATCTTAGGATCAGAAGACTAACAACTTGCACTCTACACTTAATAGTTTAATGTGCTGCATGTATTGTAATGTGCTAGTTCCTTTATGAATTCATAGCATTTGTTCCTTGTGGTGATGTTTGGTAAACTACAGTATTAGGCTCCAGTATACATTTGTAAACCTAAGTTTGAGATGTAGACTGGCAACAATTTGTATTTTGCAGCTGTATGGTAATGCCGGCACCACATCAGAAGAGGAGGAGATAATGAAGAGGGAACGAGAGATCATAGAGAACGTAGAAAAGGAAGAACAGTGGCAGTACAAGAACAACCATTCTTCTAGTGAACCAAGTGCTATAGGTGAGTATGATTACATATAGGTTAGTCATGTGCTTTTATTTTTTTCTCATGCTAATTTTTTTACTATCCTACTATATATATACGTAAATAAATTTACCCTAAAGTTCTTTGTTCAAGTTGTCACCATTTGTCATGTATAAAATAATTTTAACCAGCTAGAGCAGTACATAAAGAGATTCACCCCAGATATTAACCTGGCTAGAGATGGCTAGCTTACATAGGCGTTTAGAGTCCTAGGTAGTTTTCACATTACGTTTGTGGGTGCACATTTTGCATCTTACCTTTCTGTTCATACCAAATGGCACATCTTGAAACTACATAAAGAATACTCGCAGGATTGGGTTTGTAGCTTTTGTTGCACAAGTACTACACCAAGGGCAAGGACATAATAAATGTGGTTAATGTAAAGAACTTCCTTTAAAAATGGCTGCGAACTTGGGTTACATGTGGAAAAAACACAGACAAACATTTATTTACTCTATATGGTAAGGTAAGCAGACATTATTGTTTTGTTCCTACATGTCTGTTTAAACAAATGGTTATAGTTCAGAAAAGTTTGTTCAAAGAAATTTCTCCACAAAGAAGATTAAGCTGTGGTATTGTGTAGAGACAAAATGGTAGGGTGTGAATTGCTGTTTTTGAAAATGTCATGTACAAGGTAACTGTTTCACTGGACATTGGGTGGCTTCTAAAATTCAGAAACTGCCAGTGACAGTTTATTAACTGAGAAAATCATTTTGGCAAGTTTATTAATTGTGAAACCATCCACTGAGGGAAAAAGAGTGGAGCTGGGTAGAGAGAGAGATAGAGAGAGATAGAGAGAGATAGATAGAGAAAGAGATAGAGAGAGATAGATAGAGAGAGAGATAGAGAGAGATGGAGAGAGAGATAGAGAGAGATAGAGATAGATAGAGATAGAGATAGATAGAGATAGAAATAGAGAGAGATAGATAGAGATAGAGAGATATAGAGATAGAGAGAGATAGAGAGATACAGAGAGAGAGATATATATATATATATATATATATATATATATATATATATATATATATATATATATATAGATAGATAGAGAGATATAGAGAGAGACAGAGAGATATAGAGATACAGAGATACAGAGAGAGATAGATAGATATAGAGATAGATAGAGAGATATAGAGATAGATAGAGAGAGATAATAGAGAGAGATAGAGAGAGATATAGATAGAGATAGATAGAGATAGAGAGAGATAGATAGAGATAGATAGAGAGAGATAGATAGAGATAGAGAGAGAGATAGCGAGAGATATATAGAGAGAGATATAGAGAGAGATAGAAAGAGAGATAGAGAGAGATAGAGAGAGTTGAACCTTAAAAAAAAAACACTGTTGATTGAATCTTGTGTGTACATTCTACACGTGCACATGCGTGTGTAGGTTTATGTGTACATCTATGCCCATGTGTTAGTGTTACAGTGTTACATGTATGTGCAGGCTTATACTAATCTGTGTGTACTTCTGCTCGTTTGTTTAATTTTTAAGATTATGGTTGTACTGTCCAGTGGCATCTCGTCAGTGCTTGCCCAGGCAGGTTACTGACAATGTTCCTTTTGAAATAAATATTTACTTCAAACTTATATTTACTCAATGATGACTTTGTCTCGTGAGTTATGTGTAATTTTATACACATGATGCTTTTGATTAAATACTGTATGTTATAACACAATCTTATTCACGAGCAAACCATGTTGCTAATAATGCTTTCAGCATGGAGGCTTTCACAGTGGTTTTCTTTCTGGGTGGGTAGAGGGGTGACAGTATGGTTACCAGACGTCCTATTTTACACGGATATATCCTCTTTTTATCGTTTCGCAAACTGTCTGGCCAGGTTTCGTAAAATTCGGCCAAATTTCCTCTTTTTCAATAACAGACAGCACAGAAGTATTTTTTATATGGTCTCTGTGTTACAAAATGTTTAGGAATGGTGCCGACAAGCCTCGAGCTTACATGCAACCTTTTTGCTTTGTAAATTATTACGTTGTTAGTTTGTTTTACATTTGTTTACAGAAAGTGTGATTGTTATTGTCGGTTTATTTAAGTCACTGTAGTTTCTTGTGTTGTTCAATGTTCATTTATGCCTAAATGTAAGTGTATCTTTACTGAGCAACTCAAGAAATGGTTAGTGGACAGTTTCAAGGCTAGGATAAATGAAAGTGAATGGGAATGTCTTGTGTGTCCTGCGGGAACATATGTTTCTGCCTCAAACAAAGGTAGGATTTACAAACAAATTGTGCTTAGTGCCTGCTTGTGGCAACACAAGTATTTTATGAGTGTGTTTTCAGCCTATGTTTAATTCGTGTAGTGTATTTCATTCTGTGTTTTATTTTGTAGTGCTCACATATTTTGAGTTTATTTTAAAAACTATGTTTGATTTTTTAAAATTTGTTCTACTGAACTACAAAATAATAAAGTAAATATTTTATACATTTACATTAAAAATTTTTATGTTGTACTTTGAGTGGTTTTTTTCTAAGTGTCATCTTTTTTAATGCTTTGAACAAGTATGTGTCTTTTCGAGTGACACTGATGTGGCAACCCTAGGTGACAGAGTTTTCTGCCAATTGGAGATTCCGTACACAAATCCCACCATTCCTCACAATGTTATGTTAATCAAAAAATCAAAATGAATTTAAATTAAAGCTGAGTCTTAGAGCATTAATAATTCTATCAAAGTGTCGGTGTAGTCCCAGGGGAAGGCATCCCCTTTCTGAACTTAAATTTTATTGTATCTATTAAACAAAAATGTTGCAGTTTACAACTACAGTAGAATCCCGTCATAGCGAACACGGAAATAGCGAAAACACGGTTATAGCGAAGTCTTTTTGAGGAACTGTGAAAAAATTGCAAAAAAAATTCCGTGAAAAATGTGAATTTTACGAGTAGAAACATGTATGGTGAGTCGTGTGAAGCAGGCTTGCAGCGAGATTCGTGACCACGTGAAGCAGGCTTGAGGTGATGTACATGACCTTGTGAAGTGAGAAGGTATTTGTTATCTTGACAGTGGGATGTACAGATTACCTCTACCTCTCGCGCCACCGCCCCTCCCCTATCCCTCACTGCCAGCCCGCTGGCACTGTCACGTGAGTCATACTTCTGCCTGGACATCTCGCTTCCCTCCCCAAACTAAAGTGCACCATCGTCGTTCTAAAAATAGAATTGCGTCTTTTATTTCCCCACCCCTTTTCAACCCAGGTGACATTTGGCTACGTTTCCTTAATCATTGTGCCTTCAACAGGGTTTAGTTTCATATGCAGCCTGCTTTTCTGATTTTATTTATTGATTACAATTTTGGATTACGACTTTAGATTAAGATTTTGGATTACAATTTTCGATTTTGATAAACGTAAATAGTTTTTAGCTGTTATTGATGACCCGCTTATGCCATTTTATTTGGATTTGGTACTTTTTTATTAGATTTTGTGCTAAGGTTATTGATGACTTACGCAGTTTTTCGGACTTGAATTATTTCTCACGTGATTTTATGACATGGGAAGCAAAAGGAAGACTTTGGATCTCGCTACCAAGTATGAAATATTAGTGAAGATAGATGAAAGTAAAAGGTTAGAGGTAAACGTTGCCCGCGAACATGGTCTAGCACCATCCAGTTTGTCTACTATTTTGAAAATAAAGTTTGTGGCTGCAGTGGAAACTTTGAGGCTGGTTGAGGTCGAAACGGACAACCATATCATGGACCAGCATGTCGAAACAAACTGGTTGCTGCTCACTAAAAATACTTTGTCCTCAAGCATTTTTTTGCATCGGTGAAACATATTATTTACGTTAATAAATTTGTTGTAAAAAGTCAGCATAAATAATACTATAATAACGTATTTATTTTTATAAAGAGGCTGGTTTGTCACGGTACGCGACAGAAAATAATCACGCTGAACACCACTACACTCTATCCGTAAAAGAATTAATCGGTAAAGCACGGTAGCACATTCTGACAGAGACGCGAAGCACTATCTGTGAATTAGTACCCGTGCTGTTCATTGCCGCGCTGTGTGGACTGGGTACACGGTCGTACTGGGTATCTAGATGCTCGTTCACTCGCCAGCCACCAGGATGAGGCTCTAGGCGTGCGTTTGTTATGCAACCCAGCATCGCTCGCTCGGCCATGCGCGCTCAGCTCAGATTCACTTCTGTAGCCAAAATCTTCAAGGTTCGAATGATGGAACACAATTTTACAGCTGCGATCCATTGATCTGCAGTGGCCGGCAGTGTAATCATGTTGACTCTGCTGGCGCGTGCACTCTTGCCGCGCGTCCGCACGGGCAGGACACAGTTGAGGCGGTCCAGGGATTGATAGCCATAATTACATGACGCTGCGGAGTTTTTGGCCCGTTTTGACCTAGCGAATAGTTGCACCCATACTTGTTGGGTATCATTGTGACCAGCGCATACTTACCTGTTAAAATAAACCTATATTTCCTTAAAATAACGTACTGCTTTGTAATTAAATAAGATTAAAGACAGTATTAATGCAATTTTCGGGTTTAGGGGTCACAATCAGCCAAATTCTGCTATAGCGAAGACACAGCTATTACAAATTTCGAACCCAGAACCGTGACATTTCGGTATAACGAGACTCTACTGTATTTGATAGACAAAAATATTAATTTTTGTGTGGGTAAAGGTTCCTTACGTATAATGCATTGGCAAAAAAATAAAGCCTGTAAAAGTTATGTACACATATAATGTCCTTTTAGTAAAACTATTTTATGTAATACTGTGCACTCCCCTCCCCATATTGAGTCATGCTATGTATATGTATCAATCTTGAATAAAATGTGCCTTCAAACTGTATCTAATCTATCAGTAATTGAACCTTCCAGAAAACACTGTAAATGTAGATTTTTTTGGTACTCAAAACCTGCCCAGTCACATTTACCATTTTCTCCACATTTGCAAAGTATGGTAATCTATCGATCAGCGTTAAAATGGCAGCATTGGTATATTGTTTTCTAAATTTGTGTATGGAAGACTTAATGAAAGCAGTCTTGGTTTTGACAGCACACTTTTGTGAACGTGCGCAATGTTGTGAAATATAAGACTGGTGAGAGTGATGTACAGTAACTAGATGAGTGAAACACACAGGTGGTTGCATGGTCATTGTGCTGCCTACAGGAGAGAAGCTGGCAGAGAAGCTGCGCCAGCTGGAGCAGGAGAAGATGAGACTGGAGTGGGAGCGTGCAGAGGAGGAGGGCAGGCTGCAGGCCAAGGAGGCAGAACTGAGGCAGCAAGAGGTAAGTACTCCCCACTCTTACATGCTGATTTTCTTCCCTTCCTCCATGCTTTCCATTTTATTGTAAATAGTGTACTTTTTCTTTCACTATGCACTTGATGTAAGGCAATTTTTGAAGTGTTTTACGAAACTTTAAAATGAAGAATTTCGTCATGAATCCTGAATCTTGTTACGTAACTGTTTACTGATACTGTAGTTTTTGGATGTAATTTGCAATGATACAATACATTTCCTAATTAATATTCTTCATAATATGTACGAACACGTAGTAGCTACGCACTAGTCAGGTATCAAATGTTATTTGTGCATTGCTGTATAACCTACATAACATAAAATACATTAATCAGAGAGCTTGATAACTTATCAGTTAATTTTAAACTCTTAAATTCAAACTCATCATTAGTCTACAGCATAATGGGTATTTACATGATTGGTATTTTAGTTGATTAAAAATTTCACCTTATATAAAATTTAAATTACAGTAGAACCTCGATTATCCGCGACTCGATCATCCGATTTGCGGATTATCCGCGATTTTTTATAATGCAAATTATTTTTTACACTGTTAACAATTTTTTTTTATTGCGCCTGTGAAATTCTGGTAACTTCAGAAGTTTGTGTCTATATAGTCGGTTAAGCATTTGCATTCGCATTTGTGCTTATTAATATACAGTA
>PNEQ01001324.1:0-16203 GCA_003012365.1 Medauroidea extradentata
CGGTAACATTCCAATTTAACGGGAGAACACTGAAACGGCCTACTCCTAAAGGGAGTCTTATCAGAAAGATGGAACTTATAAGGAAGAATATCACATTTCCCGATTTTCTCGGTAATCACGTCGCTATAATCATGTACAATGTTTTGCACGTCACGCTCTCTACTAGATTCTTCTTCTGTAACCGGATACATGTTCACAAAATTTCGACATTCTAACGTTATTTGAACATCAGGAAGAAAATTGAATGTTAAGGTGCCACTCCTAAAATCTACCTTCGCTTGCACAGTGCCTAAAAAATCCAAACCTAACACTGTGTCGATGCTCAATCCTTTAACTACCGCAAAAATAAAGTTCCATGATAATCCAGCCATTTTGCAATGCAAGTTTACCACGCCTTCACAAGTCGGCTCTGATCCGTCGGCAGTAACAAAACTAGGAGGGTCATTCCTATTCAACTTGCCCCTTAAGGTCGCGTCTCTTTTCATAAGGCGCTCCCATAAATTCCAACTTATTAAGCTTCTCGAGGCTCCCGAATCTACCAACCCCCATTCGTTCACATTTTTTCCTCCATTTCCCCATTCCATCATAAGCATTTTTCCCGTAGGTGCGTGCTTATCACAGCGCGACTTCCGGTGTCCCTTATGTGCGTGCTTATCACTGCGCGACTTCCGGTGTACGAGAGCTACGAGGTCGCGCCTCCCTCCCGCCCTTACTCGTTTCCCGGACACTGTCCCCTCAGATGTCCAATTTTATTACATTTGAAACATCGGCGTTCTTGCATGTTAAGTCTGGCCTTCCTACATTCAGCCACCCAATGGCCCCTCCCGCCACAATTTGCGCACCTACCTACTCTCCTCGGGTTACGCAACTCATCGTGCTCCTGCGCCTCAACTAACATCACGCGTTCGTGATTACGTCCCCTGTTACTCCCTGAACCCTTGGTCTCCAAAGAAAACTCCTTGAGATACTCTCGCCTTGTTTCACCACGACCCTGTATATTGACGGCTAACTTTTTTAATTCCGTCAAGGACGTTGGGTATTGGCACAAATTACATTCGGCCCTTGTCATAGGAGAGATATTTTCCATAATCAATGTGATCAGATCCCTTTCTTCTCTCATTTCACCCAAGGCCCTGCTATAGTTTACGACGGATTCTACAAAAGCAATAAAGGTTTCGTCGGGCCTTTGAAACCGTTCTATATGTCGCTTAACGCACCTAAAACGGACACCTGCAGGACACATTCGATCTAAAACGCCCCTATGAAAACTATACATACTGCAGCAGTCCTCACTTGACAGAACTTCTGCCAAAACCTCCGCCAAGGGTCCTACACACTTAATCGCTAAACCAGCCAACAAGCTTTTTTTGGGAACCTGTTTTAAGTCCGTTATTCTCAACAATTTAATAAAAAAATCTAGGACGTGATCCACTTCCCCGCTGTCAACGCAAGGCAACGTCTTGATCAAATCTCTAGTCCATCTCTCATTATTTTCCTTAACAATTGCTTTATCTATCCGCGCTATGTCTTTCCGCCTCTCTTCCTCCTCTTTGAACCAAGTGATAGCCCTTTGACGTAACTCTACGGCGGTTTCATCTTCCGCCACTACGATGCCCCGTTCATTCAAATACAGAACCAAGTCGGCCCGACCCAATCGATACAAAAAATCCGACAGCGCAGACATGCTTAGGGACGTAGATGTGCCGTGAACTTCAATTGCCGTGAACAAACAGCCCAATACGAAAATCCCTACTTGTACCAACATTCCCTTACTCAAGAACGATTGTCTTATCAGAAGTCGGCCGCTTGCCCCAGAAGGAAGCAGAGTGGCGCAGTTAAATTGAGCCGTTTTCAATAAAAATTACTCCCAAAATAAGTTACCAGCTCCAAATACACAAGGGGCAAAAAAAAACCATGTCCACTAACCAACGCTTATAGCTTATTAGGGACCAGGACTTTGTTTGACACATCGTTCTTGAGCAAAGAAAACACAAAATAGTTTAAATCTCATGTAATAACCAATTCCAGAAGTAATTCTCCTTTACATAAGAGTTACATTCGTTTCCGCAACATGCCATTAAATATCCATGAACACTGATAAGTTATAATTCATATTACAATGCATATAGAATCTCTCATATTATCGATGAACATGATGTACATACAAGTGCACTTTAATCCTCTCCTTTGACCATCGCCCCCATTTGACTCGTGGGCAGCTATGCTTTACCACTCACTCACTGATGCTCGACACGTTTCCTCCCCAAAAATGTGGAGTTATTTTCACAAAGTTAAAACCATTTGGGCCCAGAAATGACACGTTTCCTCCCCAAAAATGTGGAGTTATTTTCACAAAGTGAAAACCATTTGGGCCCAGAAATCGACCTGTTGCGTCCCGCATGCGGTGTTAAACCAAGCGCGAGCTATCACTCACTACAGTGCCGTTGCTAAAGACTTCGTCGACAGCCCAACTGCCGGCGCGCCCCAATTTACACTCACTCGGGAAGGCGACGAGGGAAAATGTCCCCTAAGGGAATTGGTCACTCATCAAAATCCTCGATGAACCTTTCAAGTTAAGGACGCTCAACACTCCCTGAGCAGAAAAGATCACTTATGTCCTCCTTCAGCACGACACCGCGAGCTACGCTTGCGTACTGTTCGCCCCTCGGCACGTCTATTCTTCTACACGTGAATTACCGCCTACCAAGGCACAAGCTCAGATCCCAGAGCTCGCGATGTGAGCTGCTCGGCTTCCAACCTGAGAGTGACTCCCCTCTCTCCGCGCCGCGACACCGCGGCTCTCTCGCTTTGCTAGCGCCCCTGCCGCCGGCCGGCGGAACTCAACCCAATCCTCCCTTCAGGTTCCCCCCCCCCTCCATGGCCAGTGGAGCGGAAGGTCCGGTGGGGAAGGGGAGGCTAAGGCACCGTCAACCGGGGCGATCCCTCTCTCATTAAGAGGCGGCCGAAGCCAGCCTCGAGGTTCAAATCAAATAGGGGCAAACAGACACACTGCTCAAGGCCCCAACTCAAAATCACAAAAAACCCCACAACAGAAACTAAAGAAACTAAAACCCCAAAAAGAAACAAACCCAAGAAAATAAGACCTAAAAACAGTAGCATCTGTTCAAATGCTTAATCACAATTGTAAATCCCGCAAATTGTAACACATACATATAAAGAACACTAAAAAAAGGTAATGATATCATAAAAAATGTATATGCATAAATGGAGCTAAACATTTAGAATTGTAAATAAGATATGATACATTATTATTTTATACTGACGCCGTGTCCGGTGAGAGTGAGGTAGGAATGGAGCTGCGTCGGAATGCTCTGGGCGCCACCTGGTTAAGCGTGTAGCTGGGAACACGAGGCTCGATGGGTCATAGTCCGTTCATGCCGGCGTGCCCCTCTCTCACCTGGCGAGTCGAAACAGCTGCGGATTAGAAAACACAGGGAGGATCTGGAGAAAACTACACCTTACATGGACACTTATGGGGCGGTCCACACCCCCATACCCTAGGGCCTTAAGCGAGCCAGTTCCAGAAGATGAAAAAAAGTAAATCACTGGGCCAGATAGTCGCACACGCGCCGTACGTTTCTCGCTGGACGAATCAGAGTCCCGAAGCACACCACGTCTGTCTCGTTCTGTCCGTTGCAGCCGCTGCTTCCAGACTGCCTTCTTCATGCCCTGGTAGAGGGAGGGGGCAGCAAAGCCATGTGTCCTGTACTGGCAGATGGCCGGGATGGCAGGTGTCACACGTCAGTGTCAAGTTCACACATGCTCTGCCTCCGTCATTGATCTGCCACACACACTCAAGTATCGCACATCTGCCATTACCAACCAGCGCACACCTGCCACTGACACACTCTGGGAACACCTGCCGCGACCAGGTGCAACTCCACCTGGCCTGTGGCTTGGTACGACGACATACGCCCCCCTCCTGAAGACGACTGGTCACGGCGGGTGTGTGCATTCGCTATGTGCTCTGCTGCCGGTGTCGCTCCCGACGACTGAACACTAGGGTCTGCTGTGGGTCGAAGTCTCTGGCTTCATCTCCTGAGTCGTCGGGTGGTGCACAGCAGGTCTGCTGTTTCTGTTGTAGGCGAGGTCGTAGGTTGTAGGGCTCCCTTCGGTGTCTGTTGGTATGGATCGAGGGAGTAGACATTGGGGTGCCGGCCATCTGTAACACCAGCGTGTCCTGGGATGTTGTGGTCTTTATGTCGTGACGTTCTGCCACTGGCGTCTGTACAGTAGGCGCCGATGGTTGAGTGCCACCAGCCACGCCCCACTCCGGAAAGCGGCGAACACGAGGACGAAACCATGCAGGTGCTCGGCATTTGCATTTCCGTTCGTCCCTCGGTTCGGTGTTGACCCCTTCCTGCTGGCCATTTGTGCTAGGCTCTGACAAGTGTAACTGGGGTTGCCTGCTGCGTCGGCGTCATGGTTGGCATTGAGGCAACACTTCGGGTTCCTTGATGTGTATGGTAAGTCGTACTCTCTAGTGGCGCATCCAGTTCCCACACTTCCCGGACAATGGGTTGGAGTCTCGGCTCATCCTCATCAGTCATGGCCACTATTGGTTCGGCTTCCTGCGGCGGTGTTATGACACCAGGCGTCGACGGGAGAAGTAACGCCAGTCGTGGAGTCTTGTCACATCTGCTTCGCAGGTGTTTGTCACTCTCCTCATGGAGTGGTGTCTCAGTTTGTGGGTGCTCAGCTGCTATGGTTGTCTGAAGTAGGTCGCAGAAAGCGAAGACATCTTTCCGTTCATCCAAGAGAGCATGTATCGCTGTCCTGCATTCGGCTGGAACCTCATTGTCCAGGTCGCCTAGGTGAATTGTGTGTTGGTTGGTATTCGGCCGCCGGTCGACAGCATACACTGTACGTCATTCCCCGGCTCCCACGTGTACCCTCTTCGCCGCGACCTCTATCACTTTTGCTTGTTGCTGCAGCCATGGTTGCTCCAGCACGACGGGCTCTCGTAGGCCATCCACGACCAAGGCTTCGACTTGAGACGTCTGGTCGCGTATCCTGATGGTCAGGTCGGTTACGCCCTGTGTGGTACTGTGCTTCCCTCTGGTGGCCAGCTGTAGCATGCAGGGTCCAGGTCGGATCTTTGATGGATTAACGAGTGTGGATACGACGAATGTATGGCTGGCGGCAGTATCAACTATTGCAGCAGTTGGTTGGTTGTTGACTTCGATTGGATGCGGAGTAATTGATCCTCCTCGACGGTTAATTGTCCCAAAAATTGCTCTGAGTCGGTGTTGGTCTTGATCAGTTGTGTCTGGTGATTGACAGCGAGGAGGTCAGCAGCTGGCCTGCCTCCCCACCTTAGGCGTTTCCCGACAGCGGGCATGTGGCTTTCCTAACAGGGCAGTCTCAGTGCCAGTGAAACGTGTTTGCTGGGCAGGTGTGGCACTGTGGCAGTCGAATGTCCTGTCGCGAAAGTTGTGGGGCGGACGCAGGGTCGGCAGACCGCTGCGTCTCAATCGCGAGTTGTTGTCTTCGGCCCGTTGGTGTGCCGCAATCGCGCCTATTTCTGGTGATGGGGGCCTCCTCGTCCGCCCATCCTAGTGACTGTAATGGACGTCCCCTCAGCAGATTGACGGCCCTGTCTACGACGATTGCTCGACGAACGTATCCCGCCACACTTTCACCCTTCACTTCTGCCAAAAATGGTTGGAGTTCAAATCGCAGACGCGGGGTTATGCTTCTTAGTGCGTCCTCGGGCTGCGTGGTTGGATAGATGCGCTGGAACAGCTGTATTTTCATGGCTATGAACCTCTCTGTCGACTCTGTGTCCTTTTGTCGTTCACTATAAAATCGCGCTTGACAGTCTGCTATAGCCTCCGTGGACCCGAACCGATACCGTAGGCCATTCGCAAACTCGTCCCATGTCATTGTTGCATGTCCCCATATACTCAACCAGTCCTTTGCGGAACCATGCAAGTTGTTAATCGCACGATCAACCCACTCATAGTATACTACGCCGTAACGTAAACACTGTGTTTCACACTGGTGCAGAAACTGGTCCATGTCCTCATGCATGTGTTCAGAGAACTCGGGAAGTTTCATTGTGTCCCCACTCTCTTGGCGGGTTGTTGCGATAGCTCAACGCACAGTCGTTGAGGCGCTGGGGGAGGGGTGATAGGGTGTTAGGTTTGTAGCTTGTGACGTATGACTTTGAAGCAGCGGAGGGGGCCTCGATGACACACAAGTTGCGCAAGCGAACACGCCCTCACCGAACGTGACAAGTTCCATGGTGTGCGAACATCTGCTGTGGCGTCTTGTTCGACAAGTCACACAAGTGGCCATCTCCTTCCCTTGTCTGTCACATGTTGGCGAGTCACATACTTCTGCCGGCCTTGGTGGGCTGTGGTCGATAAGCTTCTCCACTTTCATGCTCGGATTCCCCTTCCGGCTGTCCATAGCACATGTGCAGCACTGTTGCAATACTTCTCCGAAATAAAATCAGGGAAGGCTGGTAATCCACACCTAACACACTCCTTGCTGCTCATTGTGTGTGATGTTTCCATTTGTTTCTAGGTCTAGTTCAGTGTATTGTTTCCTGCTGTCACTGATGTGCGGGCTGTGATGTAGCTGTCTAAACAATACAACTGAGGCAATCCTATGGTGAAGTGTCGTCTTCCAGTCCTTCTCTGTGTAGGTTGTACGTCATTTTACACTGTGATATTCACGCCAAAGCGTTGGGCGCCATGACGCCGTATCCGGTGAGAGTGAGGTAGGAATGCTCTGGGCGCCACCCGGTTAAGTGTGTAGCCGGGAACACGAGGCTCGATGGGTCATGGTCCGTTCATGCCGGCGTGCCCCTCTCTCACCTGGCGAGTTGAAACAGCTGCAGATCGGGAAACACAGGGAGGATCTGGAGAAAACTACACCTTACATGGACACTTATGGAGCTGTCCACACCCCCATACCCTAGGGCCTTAAGCGAGCCAGTTCCAAATGATGAAAAAAAGTAAAACACTGGGCCGGATAGTTGCACACGTGCGTTACGTTTCTCGCTGGACGAATCAGAGTCCCGAAGCACACCACGCCTGTCTCGTTCTGTCCGTCGCGGCCGCTGCTTCCAGACTGCCTTTTTCATGCCCTGGTAGAGGAAGGGGGCAGCAAAGCCATGTGTCCTGCACTGGCAGGTGGCCTGGATGGCAGGTGTCACACGTCAGTATCAAGTTCACACATGCCCTGCCACCGTCACTGATCTGCCACACACACTCAAGTATCGCACATCTGCCATTACCAACCAGCGCACACCTGCCACTGACACACTCTAGGAACACCTGCCGCGACCAGGTGCAACTTCACCTGGCCTGTGGCCTGGTACGACGACAATACACAGCTGAATAAATAGACAAAATATATGCAACGTATAAATATTGCTTCAGACAAATCTAATATAATATAATTATATAAATAATATCGTTAGTAAGTATGTGATCAATGTAAAAATTACAAGTGGGTAACAAGAGAAATTTACAAATAATATTCAAAATAATTCATATGTGTGTCAAACTAGTTAATGATTAACTCTGAATCCCGTTTACATATCAGAGAGGACATAAATCATAAGAGCTGTATATACACAATTAAAATTACTAATTACACTCAAATATTCACGCCAATGTCAACTGTTACCTTCTAAAGCTATTCGGTTATCCAGGGCACTCGACAACAGTACACCAGAAATGATTGTATAACATCCATATGTATGTAGGTATTTACTAATCCATGTGGAGATTAAAAAGAATAAGAGTACGCATATAACCAAAAAAAGTTTGATAGTCAGTTAGGCTCGTGCGGCAATAAGCAGTAACTGCAAACATAACAGAGATTAAGTACATGAGCAAACAGACCCATGTCAAGGATCCTAAAATGGAACAAGCGCTGTTCCAAGAGCAATAGCAAAAAATATAATAAGCTAACATATGGGATGTACCAGAATGTAAAAGCATCAACATTTTTTTTTCACATACTAACATATAGGTAAACAAATGATTAACAACGTTATGATTGACGTAACAAACAAATAACACACGGCACTACACGTTAAAAGACAGGCGAACTGCAGCTCAAAGAAAAATACAGAACCATTACAATTAATTCTTAACATGGCACACTTTAAGCTGGAAAACATGTGCTTTGCGAAATTCCTTCCTCGAGACAGGGTGTACCAAAAGTACAGTGTTAGGAACGAGAAACTTCACAATTATAAAATATTTCAAAATCAATTTTGATGAATCGTCCCTTGCTGCATTCGGCAGTTGAAAATTCTTACATAAGACCAACTGTCCAACCACAAAAGGACTCTGAACCCCCTTGGCGTCATAGCGAGCAGCCACACTTGCTCTTGCTTTCTCCAGATTCTCGGCCACGTCACTCAAGAGACGCGTGCGCTTAGTGTCGGTTAAGGGTACTGTCAATGGGGGGATGCCCCAGGTGTTCAGGAGAGGATGGGTTAGTTCCCTACTGAGATGCGGGGGTGCTACCTGTGGACTCGTGCACCAAACTATTAAGCCCTAAATTAATGAGGTGAAGATGTTGATTGCACTGCGTGTTATCCTGATTATGGAAAAATTTTAAGGTCTTTTTCAAAGCACGGTTCATGCGTTGATCGTGGTTCGGCACAGGGAAATAGGACGTCGTGGTGATATGTTTGTAATTGCCAAGGAAAAATACATATTTCCAAAAAGAACCGATCGAAAATATTAAGCATTTTCACTCACCAACAGGGCCGGTGAACCAAAATATTTCCAAACATGTTCCTGAATCTCCTTAAGAATACTACGAACCTTCCTATTCCTTACGGGCAATAGGAAAGTGTCAATAACAAAAGTATACAAATATTCCCTAAACGAGAACACACTAAAGGCAAAAAAATATCGATATGAACCATGTACCAAGGGCATGTAGGAACACTTGTCACAGCCAGACCCACAGTTGTACGTTTTGCTGGCTTTGACATCTGACACAATTTGCAACCCGTAACATAATTTGAGACATTGAATTTCAAGGACGGCCAAGCAAAAATGTCCAATATTTTCTCAAAGGTCTTATTTATCCTTAAGTGACAACCATATGTGGAGTCATGGAAGTACCTCAGGATCTTCGCTTGCTGAGAAACAGAGGCTAAAACCTTTCTACTTCTACCTGTTTTCCAGTTAAGCAAATAATACCATGCTCCATGATGTAGGACATATCCTTTTTAAAATTGAGATCACAACGTACCACATTTAATTCACTCTTTGAAATATGTAGTTATTCATTTTTCTTGAAATCAAGTAGATTTATTGACTGTTATTAGATATGTGTGTGTGTTTTTTTTATATTGTTGTTGATAGCCTTCAAAATATTGTGTAATTATTTTAACTGAAGGCATTATTGTAGACAAATTGATCATTTTTCTACTTGCATACATATATTGTTATATATTGTGGTATTGTGTGTGTTCAGGAGAAGTCCTGCGTGGAGACCGCATTGTGAACACTCCGTATGAAGTACAGATGGCTGAAAACATAACGTGCAAGTTACTGTGTCACTCGCCGAACACTCCCATACACTGGAATGAAGACCAATCACAAATGGTCATTAACAGGATTCAGCATGAATACTTCGTCCACTTGTATGACTATTTGCAAATATATAACTTATTTTTAGTTTTTTGTAATTATGAGTAAAAGGCCGAAGCATAGACGCAACTAGAATTAACATTTGGGGAGGGCACAATTTTGTGAACACAGTTATATCAAAGATACACCTACTTGTAATCAGTAATGTAGTCAGAATTTATGAATTTTAGACGGGGAAGGAGTACTATCTTGGAGAATATTATAAAGGATCACCAACCATATCTTCATGCGGGGGTCCGGGGGTCCTTCCCTGGGAAAATTTTTGATTTCGAGGTGCAAAATAGTGCTATTTTAGCAGTTTTCATAACTAAACATTGAATATTCTACTGGTAAAAATATCACTAATTATGAAATATTGAATAATTGTAATTTTTAGGACCTTGGTTTGTTTTTTGGGGAGAGTGGTCCATGGTCTAGTGCCCCCCTTCCCTTAGGTGTGCCTATGGGCTGAAACAACTATTTAATCACCTGCTGTCAGTAGGCCTATATACTGTCAGTTATATAAAATTCATATTGAACTTGGTGCGTATACAAATAAGGATATCTTCTTGTAGTCTATATTGAGCAGAAACATTGACTGTTCAGAATGTTAGCTTTGTAGTTGCAGTTAATTCCGACAAATTGTACTCACAGTACAAAGTGGAAGTGTATGTACAAGTGTATAACTTCACCAAATTACTGCTTGAGATATTTATTGGTTTTGCAGAGGGAAGGTTGCTTCTGTAGAATGTGAATAAACCACCAAGTTAGTGCATCTATATGTATCAGTGTTGGAATGGAAGTGCTTACCGTAGTTATGATACTACCTCATGTTGGTACACCTAAGAGTTATAATATATTTTTTACAACTTATGTTTGTTTACCATTTCCCATGACATTACCGTCAAGTGGGTACACTTTGACCGCAGGGGTAACTTTGACTGACTTAAAATATTTGTTTTGGGTACATTTAGCTAAGTAATACATAATTCTGGTTACATATTTAAACACTTTATTTTGATCCATTCCAATATTTTTACTTTCTTCACCAAATGTCATCAAAATAAATATTTTGAGACTGTCAGTTAAATTACCTCATATCTGATGAGACTTTGTCGAACCTTCTTACATTCTCTGGTTTTATTTTATATAGCTTTGCTATTGTGATAGGACATTTTTAGTGTGTAAAGTTTTATTAATATGTGTGCAAACAGGTGGGTATCTGTTTTAGTGTGGAGAAAAACCATGTATTGTGTAGAAATGTGGTTTTGTTCCGAGGAATTGTTTGGTACCTACGGTTTTACTGTAGCAAAGTATGGAGATATTACCTCTTAACTTATTTTTACATGAACTGTCACATTTACGTATTTTTTTAAAAATATATCTAATGTGTTTTTCAGGCTTGTTGATAACTTACCTTGTGCAACAAAGTTGAAAAATCAAGAAACTTCAGAGGTACATTATGAGCATGGTTATCGATTAGGTGGCGCTGTTGTTGAAAGTATCTTCATAAACAATCACTTGAAGCTGATCTTTCTTTATCATAGTAAAAACAAGTAAGTATAGGATGTGAATCTAAAAATATTGTTTATCCACACTTATGTGTAGCGAGATGGATGCGGGCTTGGTTGGTATTGATGCCAGCACTTGATTAGATAAATTAAACTGAGTTATAAAATAGTCCCAAACTTCGGAAGACCAATTATTAAATTGCATTTGTTCTAGGAATGCACTGTTTGTTCTTATGTTGCTAATGTAGAGAGTAAAAAAATAATGAAAAAAACACTTTGATACTTTTTAGGTTCATGTAAATAAATAGTAGTAGAATGAAAAAAGCACTTTGATACTTTTTAGTTTGATAGAAAAATAGCGGTTTGAGTTGAAACAAATGAGGAAAATGAAATTTTGATTAATTTTAAGCTGCTACTGTATAACTGAATTAGCGATGTTAAATTCTGGGCTTTTTGAGTTGAGATAGAATTATCTGTAGCAAATCTGTGTAGTGATTCTACTACTAGTAGTATTTATTATATTGTAAACTGTTGTTTTTCACTTGCAAAGCCCAGTTGTGTCTGTGTGTGTGTGTATATATATATATATATATATATAAATTTTGATTAAGCTGTAGTTAATGTATGGGCCAGTTTTCATTAGTAAATTAATGTTCTCAGTTTTTTACTTTAGATGCCTGATTTGGTTCATTTTGTTTATCAGGGAAACATACAGAGTTGTCGGATTTGAAGTTGAAACAAGCAGTGTGGACATAACAGAGTACAAGTTTGATGGAGATACGTGCTACTTCACCAACCATCTGAAACCTCAGTTTGTCAGCAAACAAGGAAGCACCAGTCTATATTTTAGCTATTCTGTTGAATGGAAAGAATCTGATATCAGCTGGGCATCACGCTGGGACATATATTTAGGAATGAGTGATGTACAGATTCACTGGTTTTCAATTATCAATTCTCTTGTGGTTGTCTTCTTTTTGTCAGGTGATTACTTAAAAATAATTTAAAAATAAAAATGCAAGCTATATTGTTGTAGTTGTGGGCAATTTCGAAATAGTAACTTATGTGCAGCTGTGGATCCATATAGGAGGAGGTTCACAGGGAACATGACTCCTCGAACTTGAAACCTTTTCATTGATATAAAAATTTTTCTGTGATTATGTCTACTTAAATAATGCCACCCTCTTTTGCTACAAACAAAAAATCTAGACTTCCGCTTTCACAATTGAAACATAACCCCTTCCCAAACTGAAAGTCTACGTTTCTGCACAGTAGAATATCATGGCTTGCTGGATACAGTGTGCATCAGCATTTGGTTGTGCCATTCATACTTTATGTAGTAGCTCATGGTTTTAATACAGTAGAGCGCCAATTTAACGAACTGGGGAATAAGAAAAACAGCAATTTAGTGAAAGGATTTTTAGGAACCTTAAGAAAAAATAGTATGAAATACCTAAACTTTGATAAAATGGAATATAAATTGTAATGCGTGTCTGTTAAAAATACTATCACTGGCCGCAGTATATACTTATTTATCTGTAGATGAGCTTAAATCATCCGTTGAGAAACAAAAAAAAAGTTAAAATTTGTGGAAATCTTTAACTGCGGGAGTGACTTTGAGATGAGCATGCGCAGCCGAGCTACGCTGTGTTGTGTTACATGCGTGCACCTAGAACCTCAACTTGCGGATGGCGTGCAAACGATAATCTAGGTGCCAAGTCATCACAGCGCGGTGGTGGACAGCACAGGAACTAATTCACAGATATTGTTTCCGTGTCTGTTAGAATGCACTGCAGTGCAGTGTACTCTATTGTTAATTATATTACGGATGGAATGTAATGGTGTATACTGTAATTATATCTTGTAGCGTCCCATTTTTCTGATGTTAAAAAAATGCTTGAGTGTAGTATATTTTGAACAAGCAGATCAACCAGTTTGTTTTGTGACAGTAGGGCCCTCAAAACCCCAACCCCACACTAAACCAAAACATTAAAACACTTGGGGAGTATCGATGCGCTAGGGAAGGCGCGATTTCCAGCTACAAGATCCACAGGACAGAGAATCTCCAGTTTCTGATTGCAACAATATATTACTCCCTTAGAAATACAACGTTACACAAAACAACTTGTGTCACTGAACAAGAAGTCGAACATGGCAAGACGGGACGGGAAAAGACAAAGTTCATATAGTAATCACCTTACCATGTTCGCAGTATCAAAGGAGAAGGTGTGGCTTGGCCCGAGCTGCAATCACAACAGGCCGCCTAGCCGCGGACTGGCACGAAGGAAGCAGCGGTTCGGGGGTGGGGAAGTTGTGCACGCCGAGCGTATTTAAATTATAATTTTATCATTGTCTTTCAAAATTTTAATTCAATTTCCATTGCAGTTTTTTAAAACATTTTTCATGGGACTATCTTGAATTTTGTTGGTGGAGCAGGTGGGAGAGAGATTAAAAGATTGACGTCTCAGTAGTGTTAGCCATCACTTCTCACATGTCGATGGCTCCCGGATGGCCTAACTCAACATGTGCGTGCTCGCAGAGTGTACCACTGCCGATTTTTGTTCTTATGTGCTAGAGACAACTAAACATGGTTTAAGACATTTAAAGGCAATTTTTGTTGTGTAGGGGTTAGGGGTTAGTCAAAATTTCTCAAAATGCCTATTACGGCCCTATCTGTGGAAACTGTGAGGGGTCATAATAGTGAGCGTCTACTACTGTAAATATACTTTTGGTGGTTCACAATAAAGTGAGCACTTTTGAAGACGACAGTGTCTTAAATAATTATTAATAAATATTTGTTGTCACTTTGGACCTAATTTTTGAGTATGTTACTATCAACGTACTTGATTTGTTACTTAGTGTGTTGTGTTTATATTAAAAAGAAAAAACAGAAACTTTCTGAAAAGTAAAACGCAACCAGGGTTTCAAAAGCGCTCCCTTTATCCAGAGCCGCCTTTAACTATCTCTTCTTTCATTGCTGTGTAATACTTTACTGAATCTTTTCAGTCGTGTACTACACTCCATTGTTAACAACTCTGCTTCGAAGAAACTGTAACTAATGTTTTTGGAACGACACAAAGCGAATGAAGAAGGGAGGGTCGTCTCCTCTACCTTCCATCAACTGCCCCTTTTCTACCTGGAAGCAGATTACCTCACCTCGCGCTTCAAGCTGTCTAGACGTTTGAAACGGACAGTATGTGACTAGTCCGGCCTCTTTTTAAGCCCTAACATGTGAAGTAATGGCACGTGGAATACGCCAACTTGGCGCTGGTGGCGGCGCGCGGTGTGCCGTTTTCAAACCATCATCGCCACATTTTTTAAACAAATTTTCACAATTTTGGTTTTTGTTTTAGTGTTGTCACTTGTCACGTAATAACTGCAACTCTGCAACTCATATTTTACTGCCATGAATTTTTTAAACCATGTTTAATGTAATTTATTACCGTATTTTCATTTAATTTTTTTTTTATTTTTAGAGGGTTCCTGAAACTAATCTTAAAACTCCCTACCTTTTTAAAATTAATGGTTCCTAAAATTGGGGGTCTAATGTATGTATTTTTGTGTTTCGTTTCTTAAGGGTCGTAGTAAACTTGTAGGTAAATTACAGTGCGTTTATAGTGTTGAACCTGGTAACTTACTTATATGTTACTCCCATTATCTGTACAAAATTTTTTGGCTTTTATAGTCAGCCTATTAATAAGCATTACAAATTCCTATTGCCATATTCTCATCCTATCTTGTTACATGTATGGAGAGTAGTCAATATATAAAGCACATTTAAATGTGCAGTAAAACTTGTCCAAAACAGAAGTCAGTGGGATCCAGTAATTTTTTTTTCTCTTTCGACAGGTTTTTTTTGACAGGTGAAGAAGCAGTCAAACAAAAAAAAAATAGACCAGTTCACAAAATGTGTAATTTGAGCAATAAATGTTGTGTACAGTACTATATGTTACAACTGAGTGGACACAACGTTAATGAATCTTATACATCCGACTATACGGTGTGCTGCGAATGGAATAACCACATGCATACTAGTAACTTTAACTGCCATATTAACTCCATTAAAAATATTGAGCTGTCAAAATATAGGTAAATAAATTATTAGTTCGTGTCATGAATGTTGACACTCTTTTGATTTTGCTACTTTCGTGTTATTTTGTTTTATTAACATCATGGGGCTTTTAGGGAACGTCACTGAGTAGCCCGTGTAGAGTTAAATTTCAACTAGAGTCTTTTAAACTGTGATTCGAGTTTGCTTGCAGCCTGAAAGTGACCCGAGATAGTTGCTTGCATTCTCTCGATCACAGCCTGGCTGCGTCTGTTGATCTATAATCCTGGTCATGTAACCCTGATAACCTAGCTAACTCTAGCTGGTAACTTTTTCTCTCTTTTAAAAACATTGCCATTTTTTATGTAATGAAAGTTTACTGGCCAAGAAACCAGAACATCTTGCTCTGTTGTGTCAGTTATGGCAAAGACATTTAGTAATGGGTTTTGGCTGTGGTATTGGATGTGTGTATGGTTTTAGTTATTTCAAGTGAAGGACAGTAAGTAATCAGATGATAGCATGGTGAAAATAATGACATAAAAATTAACCGTAAGCTGTTAATCACAATTTGCCAACCAGGAAATCAAATTGGTAGTAAAGTTCGCCTACCAGCTGTCAGTAACTAATATCCTTGTTACAACACTGGAGGATGTATTGTTATCCCGCTGAAGAGACAGAAAAGAACTTTATTTGTTTTTTCTTTTATTTCTTTTTATTGTTGAAACTGATTGGCGGGTCATCTTGAATGCTAGATATGGCCACCTGCTCCTGCTGTCCGAGATGTCTGGCACAGTGTCGTCAAGTCTCCCTTGCCAACCATAAATATTGTTTGTTTCCATGTTATGGAGGTTTCTATTTTAAGCAGTGTTTTACACACCGTAAACATAACAGGCCGTGTGTGTGTCTATATATACATATGTATGTATGTGTGTCTATATATATATATATATATATATATATATATATATATATATATATATATATATATATATATATATATATATATATATATATA
>PNEQ01001325.1:0-14137 GCA_003012365.1 Medauroidea extradentata
CGTCACGGACGCTTAATTTTTCTTTTTCACGCATCCTAATCACAGCTAATTTATCCTCTGAAGTTAAACGTTTACGCTTCTGAGACATTTCACACAAAATAAGTCACTCGATTACGACTGCTACACTATTACGTGAAGTGCATGAAAAGAAGAGTAAACAATGACTAAGCGCTACAACACACGTCGCATGCGTGTGTGGGTGTATGTGGGGGGTCGAGTTACACGGCAGCTGCGTGCGTGTGTGTGTGCGTGTGTGTGTGTGTGTGGAAGGTCGAGATAACGCGAGGCTACGCGCTACCTGCTTACAAGGGGTGTACAAATCGCACTTTCTTAGTTATGACTCGCTGCCGAAACATTCATTGAAGCTGCTTTGCAACTGTTTTCGCGCCCCTTTTTTGCGCATTTTGTCCGTTATTCACTACTTATTATGTGTCCGCGTCCGTTAATAAGAATGTCCGTTATTTGGAGAGTATTTCTCCATAAGGCTCCGTGTTAATCTGCCGGTGATTGGAAAAATGTCCGTTTTTCGGAAGTGTCCGCTATTCGGAAGTGTCCGTTAAGGGAAGTTTCACTGTACTTGTGTTGGCTGATGGTCGTTCTTCAATGGCATATGCTTCTAGGTATAAGCCAAACATCTAGGTCAGGGGTGTTCAACACCTTGCCTGCTGACCACAGATGACCTTCGGAGTGCTTTCTAATAGCCCGATAGATTTTTAAAATAAAATATGCACGTATAACTTACTATATTTGCAGACATAAACATTGTTTTACTCTTTGTCATACCACAGTACTCAGATTGTGAATGTGGCCTACACTGTCTTGCAAGTTGAAGACCTTCAATCGGTTCATTATTACGACTTCTTGTACAATAGGCAACAGCTACAAGATATGTGACAGGAAGGCTTATGAGACACGAGCTGTACAAACACCATCTAATATGCAGCTGGGCAGGTGATGTCGTATCACATGTTATAGTTCTGGTCTTGTGTTCAGTCCCAGCAACAGGTGTCACATGAATTTATTGGGGAAGTTTAGGTGTGTGTTAATGAGGTTTCTTTATGATAGTTTCTTAAAGGCGTTGATGTGTTGTTTTACGTATTGATTTTTGTTTTTAACTTAAGAAATGTTTGAAGTAGATTTTACAGTACATAAAAAGTATGCTGCAAGGAAGTCGTAATACTAAAATGGTACTGTTGCAGTGTTTTTGTAGAAGTGTTGGTGTTTGTGCGGTGGCAGCACATCTAGGATGTGGTAGACGTATCTGGTTGTTGAGTGTGGTAGCACTGTGTGTTTGCAGGCGGCCAGTTCTACGTGATAAACCCACAGGAAGTGTTTGGAACACAAACTTCTCGTTCGTTAGCTCCTCGCTCTACCATACAGATAGAGTCGTCGCGAGGCAACGGAACGGTGAGGGTGAGCCTTACTTCTGTATTTTACCATCTTCCTACAACTAACTGGCCGGGTATCACGTTTGACTTGCTTCGTTTCTTACATCTGTCACGTATGTCACAAATTGTACATTCTTGTTTAATTTGCCCAATTATACAAATTGTGGGTAGTCTTGCATGTTATGCTCTATTAAATGCAGTTTTCTCACTAAGAACCTGTCATTCAAGACTCATACTAGAATTGATTTTGAAATACTTAACTAACCAAGATGAGTGGGGTGTTGTAAGATTTAAATTGAACTGCTTTGAATATACCTACTTTCAAAAATGTTAGGTTTGTGTGTTTTTAAGTTTTTTTTAACAGCGGGGATATTAACAGTACAGTTTGTTGCTTATCCTATAGTACCTATTTCATTGTCTCCGATGTAAAAATACTGTATTTACTCGCATAATTGCCACCATCGCATAATGACCGCACCGTTATTTTGAAAGGCCTAAAGCAGTACAGTGAACCCTCGATAACTCGGACTAAAAGGGGGGAGAAGCTGTCCGAGTTACGATTTGTCCGTGTTATCGAGGGGCGTCCGGGAGGTAGGGTAATCAGTCATTAATCACAAGAAACGTGAGGAAACCAGTACACTATCATTTCTACAAGTAAAAGAGGCTGCAATAAATACTGTTTTGTACGTAACTATCGTATCAAGTTACGGGAGGGCCGCCATGCAGTGGGAAAATTAACGTAACGTGGAGGACTATAAAAGAAGGTCAAACAATGTGGGCAGTCAGATCTTTATTTATTTTTTTATGCTGCTGCTTTTGGCTGATCCTTTTCTTTTCCACAGCCAATATGTGTGCACGTGTGAGAGAGATAAGAAATGATCGTTGGAGATAAGCTAGGGAGGTTGCGAGCGGAAGTAGTCAAGGTCAACCGGTACATTCTCATGCAATACAACGTCGCACGTGACCACACGCATCTCACACAATATGTTTACATTGAAAAATACCTTACGTTCTTATGTCACAGCGTAGGGGCAGCAGCCAACTGCTAGCCTGACAGTTACTCTACCCTCCTACAAAGTTACAAAGGTATAAAAATAATTTTCCTCGTATACATGAATAAAAACGTTACTGTAATTAACAATCCTTCTGGGTCACTGTACATTATGTGAACTCATTTTAACACTACTAATTTTAAAATTTAATTTTATGTATATAAATTGCATCATAGAACACAAAATTTATAGCTTTATTCTTACACAATTTGTCATATTATAAAGGAATAAAATTTTAATCATGTTCTACATAGTTACCGTATTTACTCGCGTAATCGCCGCATATTTTTGACCCAATTTTAGGACCAAAAAAAATGGGGTTAGGCCATTATAAGGGGTTTTCAAAAAAATTACCTTCTAAATATTTTGTGACGTGCACTGGCACGTAGCACTTAACTTGGCCTCGTATCATACAGTAATTTCAATTTTTTTTTTCTTAATTAATGTTTTTTTTTTTTTTTTTGTTGTTAATAACAAATTAAGTAGGCCAACGTAACCAGGTATAAGGATGTATACGGTGGGATCCAACCTATTAATTGGGGATGAAAGTAGAGAAATTTATATTAAAATTTTCTTTTTAATTTTAAATTTAACTTTAAAGCAAGAGAAAAGCATAGAATCTTACGTGTCAATTTTATCGGATGTATGCCGTGGTTGGACTCATTTGAAAGCTAATTAAATTTCAAGCAACTTTTCTAAGTAAAGTTTTCTTATTTTTTGCCTTGTTTAGATTTTTTGAAATTTCAAGTAGCTTCTTAGCTTGCTTCTCCTGGAATAGGATTTATGTGGCAGGCTAGTAGTAGTTCTCTTGCTTGGAAGCACGTACAGAGAAGTGCTGGCTTTTACAATTTCAAATAAGCTCGGAGCTAGCCAGTGCTTAGATAGATTTATCTGGCAGGCAGGTCAGAGTTCACTTGCTTGGAGGCACGAACAGGGACGTGCTGGAATGCGGGGACGCTGCAGGGCGTTTCTCGATCAACATGGGGGGTAGTGTCGTGTGCAACAACACTAAAAAGGTGGTGATCCGCGACAGATTGAGAACACTGCACATCCCCAATTAATAAACTAATGAATATTTAGCTGGTATAATGGAATTTAACGCTTTGTAAATTTATCAGTATCTATGTTACGTTCAATTTTTAGGTTATAAATATCAACCAGCTTTTGAGGCACGTTGGATCCTGATGTATTCCTCCGCCGTTCGGCCGAGTAAGTCCGGGTGTTCGCCCAGGAAAGTTAGTTGTGTTTCATCGGAGCTCGTGACCGGTCGCCCGGGAGATGGCCGGCTAAGTTTTGCTTGTTTGTAATCGGTCAGTAGCAGTTGTGTTTCATCGGAGCTCGTGACCGGTCGCCCGGGAGATGGCCGGCTAAGTGTTTTTAGCAGTTGGGGCGTCATGGCGGCAAGAGGAGGACGTGTTAAAGTTGGGAGAGGGGCGGTGAAGCTTAGAGGTCGTATCCGCGAGTAAAGGGGGCTGCGTAGCCAGCACTCTAACATGTATTTCTTTTGCGGTGTTTGTTAAGAGTAGTACTCAAGTAAGTAGGTGCAAGAAATAGCTGCACATGTGAGTATAGCAGGATATTTAAGACACCGTTAGTGGTACCCCGTAGTTTAGGTCGTTTTCCTTTGTGGAGCAAACTGAGGCAGATCACAACCGATTATAAACTGGGACGAACACTCATGACTTAGTGAATTCCGCCACTGGTGTTACCTATTCACGTTCACACTGTAAGACATAAATCACGGGAAAGAATTTTTTGTACATTATTGTGCCATGTACGTCTGGTGAACTATTATTAAAAGATTGAAAGTTATTAAAGAAATTGGCTCCTTTTTTTCTTCTATGTAAACTCCTTAGGTAAACTCCTCAGGCTATCCGGGCATATAAATAACAAACAAGGAAAAGTCTAATTAGATAAGTCGTCGCCGCCAGCAAGGACATCATAACCTCCAATAGATAGTAACAACAACGTAGACGTGACGTAGTAGCCCCATCACATTCTGCCGCCCCGAACAGGGACATCATAACCTCCAAAATAAGCTTCTAGATAGCCACGACGTGCGAACAGAGGAGGGAGCGGCCCCATCACAATTTTTGGTGTAGAATATAACAAATGTACATTTTTTTCTATATTTACTCGTTCATAACGTGACTATTTCTTCTAAAATAAAGAAAAATATTTTGTCGGTGTAAAGTGAACATGGAAAATTTAAGACTACAAAATCGTGTTAATCCATTCATGTGCGTCACTCAATGAAAATCGTTTATAATTATCCCGCATAAGACGTTTACAGTACATTTTACGGTCCATTACATGTACGCTATTATTACCCGTGAAGTAGTTTATAAACAAATCCGATTCACGCTTAAAACCTTACAACTCTCCAGATGCCGTTACGTTATCAACAGAGCATCATCAACCAGCGAGCGTGACTCATCGTGTCGGGCTTGGGCATGGATGTTGTGTTGTTCTTTCACCACCCACATCGGCTTTTGAAAACATTGTTGTTAAAGGTGCGTAAAACCTTCTCACCAATTTTTCTACATCGCAATGCAAAGCAATGATTTTTAATTTTTCTTTTTAATGCCAGGGACAATTTGTTTTGCAACCCTGAATTCATTGTACATACCAGAACAAAATAATTTTCGGTTGATGTGTCATTGTAACCCGTTGTTACCGTCATTTCACAAGCACCACACTGAAATGTTTGTTTACGACATATGTGTGTGCCTGGCTCACTGGGCGAAGAGGGAGGAAAGATAAAGAAGTGAGAGGTCGGCCTGCTGCGTTGCATCTTTACTCGCGCGTCGCGCGCCTCGCTAGCAACATTTTATCACACGTAACTTGCCACATATTTACTGTGGGATTATTAAATGCTAAGTAGCGATGGACGACTACGTTATAAAGTTTAATACTGTTCTAAAATATAATGTGTTGAATTTAAATCCAGCAGAAACTATTTTTTATGTCTTTTAACCAAGAAATAATTAATAAAAAATTGTTAAATTTTTTTTTTTTTTAAATTCTGTCTGAGTTATCCGAAGTCCGGGACATCGAGGTCCGACTTATCGAGGGTTCACTGTATTTTGAAAACCCTGAATAATGGCCACACCCCATCTTTTTCAAGAGGTGACACAATACAGTAAAACTCTGTTAAGACGTTTACCAAGGGACCAGGTTTTGCTATGGCTTTAAGCGAGAAAACGTGTTAGCGAGAATGGCAAAAATGTGATCTGCTAAACGTAACCATTGCAAACTTCCGTTGATGAAAAACGGGTGCGCGCCGGCACACACAACTAGATCCTCTGTATTTCGTGCCTATAAGACGTGGTGGCAGAACCGAGAATCTAGGTACCAGTCTGCATGGCGCGCACATCTAGATCCTCTGTGTTTTGTCCCTACAAGATATGGCGGTTGAACCAAGCATCTAGGTACCAGAGACATGGGCCTGGATCCTCCAGAATGCCTACACGACCTATCTTCAGACACGATGAGTCACGCTCGCTAGTTGATGATGTGCTGTTGATAATGTAACGGCATCTGGAGAGTTGTGACGTTTTAAGCGTGAATCAGATTTGTTTATAAACTACTTACACTGGAAATAATAGCGTACATGTAATGGACCATAAAATGTAAACGTCTTACGCGGGATAGTTTTAAACGATTTTCATTGAGTGGCGCACATGAATGGATTAACCAGATTTTTTAATTTTTCCATGTTTACTATGCACCCCTAAAATATTTTTCATTATTTTTGGAGAAATGGTCACGTTATGGACGAGTAAATATAGAAAAAAAAGTGTATAGGCTGTTCACTATAAACTGAGCGCTCATCAGAACTTGTAATTTATTATAAATATGTATGTTTTATTGGGCCAGTAGGTGTTAACTTTTGAGAGTGTTGAAATATTTACACTGGTTTTCATAGTAAAAATTGTAAATACGGCTGTAAAATGGCTGAAAGAAAACTTTATACAGTGTTCATTTTATCGTGAATGGCCTATCCCTTTGTTTAATTCTATTCCCAAAAATTTAGAAGGAAATTGTTTTGAAAACCTCTCATAATGGCCGCACCCCATTTTTTGCGCCTAAAATTTGGTTAAAAATATGCTGTGATTACGCGGGTAAATACGGGAATGATTTTAACAAATGAAGTGCAGTTGAACCCCTTTTTATCCCCTCATTTTTACACTTTCCCTCATTTTTCATCTATTTTTTGTGGTTCCATTTGCTGCTTTTACATTAGAAATTTTCTTCCTGTCACACTTTCTTGCATTTTACAGTAATTTTACCTGGTTCCTTGAGAAGTGTAAAAAAAAATGATTTCACTGTGTTGACTGTAATTTTGTTGGGCAGGTAAATGTTTTTCAACTTTAGTCAATACAGTAATGGTATACAACTTCTTCTTCGTAAAAAAAATACCAAGCACCTTATAATTTTCAGGAATTTTGCATGTCCATTTTCAAATGTTTTTCATGGATATCTTTAATTAGAGTACTTTTTTTATTTTTATTTATTTTTAATCAATATTCAGACATTTGTAAACTAAAAAAGTATTTACAGTATTACATACAACCATCATTTGACGTCAAATAACGACTTGAATTCATGTACTGTAATTTGTTTTGACTGCACACTTCCATTTTTAGTTGCATCTCTTGGAGTAATCAGGATTTTGATTTGTAAACAGTGAAACTCTGTTGCACCATATTTTTTAAAATGAATATGATAATATGTATGCTTTTTAAAATGTTATCCAAGTCACACTTGTTGGCAAACATTTACCAGTCCTATCAGAAACCTCTTAATAGTGTTACTGCATATAATAATTTTTTTATGCTTGGATATCTTTGTATTAAACCATTTTGCAGACGTTTATTTTAGTCCACTTGTGTGACATCTGAAATTAATTTTAAAAAATGTGGTTCACTATCCTGCGGAAGATATCTATTGATTGTGTACATTTTTCATTGGATCTTACAGCTAAATCTGAAGCTTTCTGATAAATAGGCCTACATGTTTTTTGAAATGTAATAGCAAATAATAGTGTTGTTTAATGTAAATATTTAACAGTTAATTAATGTTTTTATAGTTTTTGGTAGCAATTTCTGTTTCTCTTCTTTCCCTCCCACCCACCACTAGGGAAATAAGACAATACAGTCGGCCAGCCTTATTCGTGGACTTTGTATCTTTCATTTTCACCTACCATGGTTGGAAAATGAGGGGAAATAATTTAAAATACAAACATGAAATTCTTAAGAATTATAAATTTCACGCACAGCACGAACTGTTAGCTCGCTACTCACCATATACGAGGACAGCTAGTCTCGAGTTGTCAGCCATAGTAGTTGCTTCGTTGCGTAACGTGGTAGATGTGCGAGGTAAGCGGTGGTGCTGGCAGGAGCGGCAAGGGTATCAATGCGGTGTTGAATGTGCTAGTGGCCTGGGCGGCGGTAGTACTTCACTCGTATACGTCCTGCATGTTGCTTGCTTACCGCACACTTCCAGTCTTTCGTAACAAAATTGATATCTCCATAGTCGCTTGCCACCCGTTTCAACCGTGAGCACAGCCTGGAATTACATGTACTGTGTGCAGTTATACACACTTCCGTGGGCTGCAGCGTAATGTCTCCAAAAAAAGAAAGGCTACATTGATCCTTCTAAACTGAAGAGATTGCAATGATCTTAGTTTGACTGACAAAATATAAATACTACATTTACTAAGACAACGTGTCTGTTGTACAAGTAGTCGCAGGTACTAAAGAAAAGGTGTGTATCAATTTTATGTCACAGAATAAAGCACGAGAAATAAGATCAAATGATAGTACTTCACCAAAAACTGCAAAAACAATTTAGCCATGGTAATTTGAGTGTAATTAGTGGCGCCGTATTAAAAAGAAAACTGCTAAAACGTTGTCCTCCTAATCCATGTTTACACTGTTAAAGTAAACAGTACATTGGAGAAATATTATCAAATGTAATTCTATCAACACTTGTGCAAACACTCCCTCTCTGCCCAGGGCACATCCTTGGCAGTGAAGAGTGGAGAGAAATAGCATGGTGCATCATGTCGTGCTGTGTTGCAGCGTCAGCAGTGGCGACCACCTGGCTTGCAGCGCTGTTACCAAGTCACTGCGTCCTCACTGTTTGGCTGCCGTTGTACCTGACATGTGCTGCATTGCACACATTACATTTAATTTTTACAATATTTAAATGTTATGGGATACTTTATGAATGTGTGAAGATCTGTACCTGCACAAATATACTGTAGTAGTATTTAAGATTAGGAGTTAAATTTTTTTTAAATGGCATGTGTTTTTTTAATGTAGGGTATTAAGGTGTCTTGAAGATACACTGTTTTCTTTATCCATAGATTTCCTGGAACAAAGTACTGCGGATAAGGCGAGCCAACTGTATTTAAAAAACAGCCAGTTTGTGTTTTAAGTGTTGCTGGTGTAAACCAGATGCATTTTTTAAATGAAATAATAATTAAATTTAGTAGGTGTATTTATTCTGAAGAAACTGATACCAGACGAGTATATTACTCTATCCTCATTTCCCTTACGAATTTCCCGTACAAAGTACGATTTTGTGCCCTATTGTACGGTTGTACGATTCATTGGAATTAGTGTATGATTTTCAAGCTTTTCAATTTTTTTCCCAGTTTGGTTAATTCATATTAAGAAATGTGGTATTGAAGTCTTGTAATTTCGGTACCGAATATGTTGTATGTAGATCTGACTTACAGTGTCGTATTTAATAAAGAAAACTGTACTACCATAGTTTCGGGAAATAGCGTGCTTCATTTATAGCCATTGTACAATATTATTCACTGCAGAATACCGTATTATTCATGCATCGTACGAACGTACCCCGAACATTGCCGAACATACCAGATCGATTGTAGTTGTCTTCCTGGCGAAATGGCAGTCGTGACTCGTGCAAACAAAAGTCACGTGACTGTTTTAATTTGAAGTGTTTTTCCTGTTTACCATTTCCATGTAGCAATTGCTCAAGAACACGCATCAAATCTTGTGAACTGAAGGAAACTATAGTTTACTTCTTATTTTTCCAGCAAATATTGAAGCGCACGTCATTGTTGCAAAGTGTTTGTAAACAAGGTTTTTGCCAAGCTTAAATGTGTCACTTTGTTATTGTAGCGGCGTATTTAAGTGCTGGTATCGACGTTGCATATTTAATAGTCTTGAAACGTAGGAATATTGCTAGGTTCATGTCTAGGAAATATAACATTGCGGTTTTTACAATTACGTTTTTATATACAGTATTTGATAAACCGCGTGGATGTTAAAAACTGTTCAAAAATTCAAAGTATGAGTATGTGGTATTTATATTGTATAAGAAATTAAATACTCTCACATATGCACGTTCTATGATGTACGATTTAGTTCTCAAGTACACAGTATTTTCAGTGTCGGAGAGTTGTGGTTGAGATGTGCCAAGTGTGATTAAATTACCTAATTTGCACTCTCTAAGAATTTTTCGTGCATTTATGGAACTCTGAAAGAGAATTTGAAAGCTGTTACCAGAAATTGGCCTATGTATTGGTGTATTAAAATCGGTAAAGTTTGTAAATTTGCAGAAACCAAAACTACCTATTCTAGGTTTGTTTCGATTTGTATGAATATTAAAATTAAAACAGTTTTTATGTTGGTACAACAAAGTAAGCCTACTGAAAATACGTTCAGTAATTTTCCTGTTTTTTTTTTATAATTGTCCTAGGGAAGCTGTGTAATTTTAGCCATAACACAACATATGAATAGTAGTCAAAATTGTAGCTAATTTTATTAATTATTCGTCATGTTCTAAATTTATTTTGCATACAAAATTTTGACATGTTCACAGTGTAGTATTTTATTTTAAAAATAGCTAAAGTGTTTTAGTTCGATGGCATTTACATACACACAACACGTGAAATGCAGCGACTCGTTTACGCACAATTTTACTCATTTTGAAAATTGTACTATTCCTGAATCCTTGAGGTTTGGAATCTATGTCAGTTGTTTGTGCCCAAAAAATTTTTTATACGTTGGACTGGTAACAGTTAGAATTTTTAATGTGGCCGTTAAATATTGTAGTTTTTAATGAGCGAACATAAGAGATTTTAATCACGCATGACTTAAAAATACATAATACAACTTTAGGGTATTTAAAATCATAGATGTCCCAGAATGACACAATGTCCCATCAGGTGTAAATAACCTGTGTCAAGATATTGTGCTGCCGTGCAATATCTGATTTTGTCTTCTCACCTTCTACAACTTGGCCAGAAGTGTCAACATTTTCCGTTTGGTCACGTTCAGCCCATCAAATCAGGATTCCAAGTCATGAGTTATAAATGCAAGAGGGTTATGATAAGTCGAGCACAAAACTGTAAATAATATCGTAATCCTATTTTAATAGCACGCAATCCAATCAGTCCTAATTGCAATTTGAAGTAGAAAACAAAAAATAGACAAAAAGCATAAGTAATTTAAATGTGTATCTTCAAGACTTTTTCGAAAACAAAACTCTACCAGAAGAGTAAACAAACAAAAGCAACTCGCTGGACGGTAACAAGACACAAGACCATAGTATTAACGGCAACACTGACGTGACTTCTCATTTGCTGACCTTGCTATTAGTGTGGCGCGTCGACAACTCCAATGCCACACGTCCACAACTAGCTCAGTGACATCAACAAACCAAGGGCGTGGGTTCTTACAACGTAGCACGAAACAAGAAATGAATCTGCAGAACTTTCACAAAATTTTGGGGTTTGTTAAATGAAATTATGTTCCAGATTTATACATTACTAAAACTCCAACTGCCGGGAGGCACCCTTTGAGCAAACCGAAAAAAATTTAAAAGTTTACATTCCAGCAACATCTATAGACCGGTGATCACCGAAGTTTTCACCCCTTTTACAAATAACTTCAAACAAATAAAATAAGTCTTGGCCCACTAATGTCGCAGAACCACCCGTTCACGGCATTTTACTAACAGGACCCTATCTGTTCTGCCTCCATCGTCACTCAACTCCCGCACAACCACTTCTGTTGCCATCTTGAACAATGACAAAGCTGTCTTTCGTGCGCAAGCTACCGGTGTTGCCTGGCAGTGGTGCCACCCCGCAGCCATTACAGAAACTATTTAAAGATATGTTTTTACATAATTAAAATAACATTTTGAACTCGTGATATCTCCACATAATTACAAACATTAACATTTCAGTTTCTAAATCAATTAAATACAAATATATTTAGTATTAACCTTGTTACTAGGTGAAAGAAATATTAACTTTAAATTTGACGTGGCCAATGAGCAACAGTCTCATTTTATTGGTTGCAACCAAATATGGCGGCAAATGCTTAATGATCATCTTTATAGGCTGGTTTTGCACTGAGCAACTTTTCCTGGAAACACTAAAATTAGATTGATTTTGTCCATTTCACATTCCAAGCTTTAACAATTAACACACATAATTTCGTTAAATTCATATGCAAACAATTTAAGCAAAAGTACATACTGAAAATTTACTAGATATAAAACAGAATCATTTAAATTAATATTTACAAAACTAAGCAAACTGTTATTTTTACTGTTAAATGAGTAAATTCTAATTATCAAATTAAATGTTATTTATTTTAATAAGAAATAGTTCACAGTTACTGTAATTGATTATTTTAAATGCAAATTAATTTCCACTGACGTGCGAGCATTTAACAAATAAAGTTCTTAACAAAACTCTCAAACACCATTGTTAGAATTACCATGAGGCGTACATTATAACTGACAACTAAAATTGTGTGACAAATAAAAATCAATCTGGGGTCTGGGCCTGGTCCACGCTACGATAGTCACAGAGTGTGTAAAGGCTAGGCAGTACGCTGTCTTGCACTGTTGCAATGCATGTAGCAGGTGAAGCAAGATAGGGACAGATATGCGCATGTGGTGTGAGTGTGACTGGAATGTTGGGAAGGGGAAGATGGGAAAGAGGCCAGTCACCACGCTGCTTGCCTTGCTTCAGTGTTACACACTGCCTAACCTGCTGCAAATGTATTCTGGCAGTCGTGGGATGTTTTCACAATTTTTTTTACAGCTGCAGCTTATTGATTAATGGTAGCCACTTATATTATTGCTGCTTCTTAGCTAACACATTTTTAAATAACATTGCCTACTTGCAATAACTTGGCTTTTGTATGTATTTAATTTTATTTTAAAAATTGTTTAAATTTTGTGATGGGGATTGAGAACACTGTTGTTATATTTTTGTCGTAGTAGTGGGGTGTGGTAGTTGCTGGCTAGATAATCTGCATAACTCATTTTTTATAGTTGTGTGTTAATGGTTGAATTTTTTAATAATTTTCTCATTTCTTGCTCAACATTATTATTTTTAATGGGGATCTTGTTATGATTTCCCAAAATGTGTTTGAAAATTGTGTTTGTAAAATTATAGTTTAGGAATACGACTTGAGTTTTTTTATATGAAGGTCAATGCACATACGGATTTGCTTGCAAATTAGGCTTTTCGTAATGTGGACTTGAAAACTAACCATGAGGTTCAAGTTCACTTGTGTAATTCAAATGATAGAATGCGTAGGAACAAAATAGTTGTACTAACTCCTAACTGTTCAAATTGTTTGGATTTGTGAAGCCATGCAGGATTCTACATGAGACTTTTTTATTTTTGTGTATCTGTATTGTTTATTTATTTATGATTTTATCTGTTCTGCCTTCCTTCTTTCCTCTGTGATATACCAGTCTGTTTTGCCTTTCATGCCACACCAGCCTTCTTGAAGTTTCATTTACAGATGTTAAACAAAATTTCCTAGCAAGACGTTTCATTATTATTAGCTTCTCAAACATAACAAGTTTTTAATCTCTTACAGTATTTCTTTGTTGTGTTTTAGATAGTAACTGTTAAAGACAAGAAAAACATAATTTTTCTTGCTGGTGATTACAGAGATTGTACTGAAGTAACTAAGCAGTCTCTTGTCAATGCTTGAAACTTAATTGAATAGAAAATGTGTAGTGATTTTATGGCAGAAATTTGTTAGTTCAAGGTATTGGAAAATATTCTTCCATAAATACAGAGTTTATGAAGATACAATAAGAATTTAAAGTTCTGGGTGACAGATTTTTGTGACAGGGAGGTACGTAAGATCTAATATTCTAGAAAAAAAAGTGTTTTCCCCGTTGTTTGGCAGAGAGACGACAGGAGACGAGCTACTCACAACGAAGTAGAGCGAAGGCGCAGGGACAAAATAAACAACTGGATCCTGAAGTTGAGTAAAATAATCCCGGACTGTACGGCAGAGAGTGCTAAGACAGCACAGGTGAGTTGAGAGAAACAGATGACTGATGGTGAGTGGTCTGTTGCACCTAGCAGTAGTATAGTCCCACCTCTCAGCCCCTACCTTGTCCCATTCCTAGATGACTGTGCGTGTAGCTCTGCGAGTAGTGCTTCAGTAAAATAATCTTAGATTGTACGGCAGAGTGTGCTAAGACAGCACAGATGAGTTGACAGAAACAGATGACTGATGGTGAGTGGCCTGTTGCACCTAGCAGTAGTATAGTCCCACCTCTCAGCCCCTACCTTGTCCCATTCCTAGATGACTGTGCGTGTAGCTCTGCGAGTAGTGCTTCAGTAAAATAATCTTAGATTGTACGGCAGAGAGTGCTAAGACAGCACAGATG
>PNEQ01001326.1:3346-25603 GCA_003012365.1 Medauroidea extradentata
ATAATTATTGACGTGTGAATTTCTTAAAACTGGTCGTTCGTTGTGGAGAGAATTTTACCGTTGTGAACAAAGTAAATTTCGATATTTGGAGGTTAAAAATGCATTGTTCTTATGGAGGTTTGGCAGGACCAAATCTTTACTTCGTTGTACAGGGTTTTTCGTTAAGTAGAATATTCGTTAATGGAGGTTTTACTGTAATTATTACAGTATTATTATTTTATTCGTTACTATTTCATTGAGGCTAGGGGAAAGGGGTTGTAACCCTTAATCCCACACCTATTCTAGGGTGTGTGACAGGGGACAATCACCCCTTATTAATTTTTGTAATTATGTATAATTACAGTAAACTTAGGAGTAGTTAAGGTTCAAACCTTCAAATGCTACAGCGAATGGTAAGACTCCTATTATCATCCACGGCTGCACGAAGAAGATCATGTCGAGAGGGTTCTGCAGACACAGCTTCGACTTCTGCATCACGAGTTGAGCCATCGTCCACCGCACACCACTGCGCAACAAACACAGACCATACATTCAGTACGTCCTCACATGTATTTACACGCGATCAAACAACACATATATGTATACTCCCTCACTCTAAAGAAATCTTAACAAAATACTCTGCACATGTAAGGTAGTGTGGCCAGGGGTGCCACACTATAAATTTGATTTATTTTTTTGTTTGCATGACGCTGCTATCGTAAGTCAAGTTTGAAACTCTCGACATACCAGGAGCAGAGTACAACTGACCTTGGCATGTTTATGTGCACAATTTCAATGATGTGCTTCTATCACACTGACTAAACCTCAGTGCTCGGCAAGACCAGAGACAACATTCAATTTAAAATGATGAACCTTTGATATAATTCTTAATCCACTGTCTCTAAAGGAAGATTTTCATGTATGGTGTACGTATTGATTGAAACCCAAGTATGTAAAGCTTGCTAAACCAGCGTTGTTGCTAAAACTAAGTAAATATCAAATATAGAGTATGGATTAATAGCGGTGAGCCATGAGTCAATTTCACTACTGGTAACTAATTAAAACTACTGCTCGGGGCGCAAGAATAAAAGAGCAATAATTATGTCTGAATGTAACATTGTTTAAGTTATTGTATGTGTGACAAAAGAATAACCATAAGTATACGAGAGTATGTACTACTAAGTTCCACATGAGTATTAAGGCTTCTACCTACCTCAGAGCGCGGCGGGAGCAAGGATAGGGTTTTACGTGTTAAACTAAATTCCGTGTAGCTCTGTCACCCTTTGAGATATCGCTTTTGGATGAAAACTATTTTCTGCATTGATAAGAGGAGAATACTGCTACGTAAACGAAAATGTGAAAATAATTTTATGAATACAGGGTTTTGAGTGTTTAATCGGCATGAAGAAACTGATTTGCTCATAATTTTCAGGGTATTGATACAACTTGCTAAAAGATTCCGTAGCAGTGTGGGCAGTATCGTACTGAACAAAAAAGTCAGTGGTGGCATATATGTAGGTTTGAGAGTGACAGAGATATTTAGGAATATAATTTAACCTGTAACGCACTATCCTTGCTGCCACCGGTGCTCTGAGGTAGGCAGAGTCCTTAAACTTCAAGATAAGCTAATAGTGATTGGATTCATTTGAATCAGCATGTGATTTTATGGAATTTATTTAAGTAACTTTTTGTGTAAAGTCATTGTAACTCTGTTTATTCCAATTTTCTTGATTTTTGCTCAAGAACGCTAAGGCATGGGGATTAGTGGTCAGACACGCAGGTAGAGGGAACAATGAGCAAAGGATGTTGGGTAATTTATAAGGAAGTGAGCGCTGAATAGTATTTATATTTAAGTTCTATTATTTATTATAAAAACATATGTCTATTTGATACATTTCTGGAACTTAAAAAAATTTGAACATCTTTAGTCTTGCACCCAAAATAAATAGTTTCTCTACCGAGAACATTCCCGGAAGTACGCCATCTCTTTTTCCGTGAATCCTAAGCTGTGAACCCCGTTTGGGAAGCACCTCAGCGATAGACGACCAGGCCTCTGCCATCTTCTCGCGTTAGCTTCCTTCGGTGAAACATCGTGCTGCAGTAGCTGTGCAAATGAGCTGGAGTGTAAGATGTAGTTCGGGCAGGTTGTGGCATACGGCCACATGAAAATTATTGCTGCTTAATTCAAGTCTCTATTTCTTTCGCAGGCGAACATGTGGCTCACCAGTAATAGTTGTTCTTTTTTTTAAATTTCAAGTTTATGTCTTCGCCACTTGGCAGATGTAATTTATGAGCATTGAAAAGTTTGTTTTTGAGTAAAATGATGCGCAATAAACAGAAGGTGCCAGAACAGAAACTTGAGTATGGATCTTTGACGACGACGGATCCCTTGCACGACACCCAAGTGCATAACCCCCAAGATAAGAGTGTGTCTCTGCTGACTACGCTACATGTGTGACACTGGTACCACCAAAGTAAGTTCTGACATGTGAGTTCTCAACACAGGTTTGTGAAGTTATGCAAAGTCTTTCTTTTAGGTATGAATTTAGATCAACAATTTTATTCTACTGTATGTTATTTTGGAAAGAAGCTGATAAGAATAATCTGCACAGCTTTGGAAATGATGACAGTATAATAATATTAATTATTACTGGTACCAGCACATACATGGTGGCCACTCACTGCTGCAAAAAATATTCCCTAATTTTTCCTGATGCAGAATACAAAAGGTCTCGATATTTCAATCACCAATGACGGTACATAAATGACAAATCCTAAAAATAAGTTACTCACTGATTCATTCCATGTGGTTGTGAATTATGTTCACACAATTTTCAAAACTGCTTCATAATATGGCAAATCTTCTCTGTAATGAGCCTGCGTGGTTTCCGAGAATAGGGTCATTATAGAGAGATAATAATAAAGTAAGGAATTGTTATAAAGGGATTTTCTGCGTTTAGCAAATTACATAGGACTTACAGGCATAACAGTTAAATTATCTTGTATTTATTTCTAACACCAAGAATTTCTCAATGTGAGCCAAGACTATAAATTTATTTAAAATATTCAGTATTAAATTTTGTATTTTTTGCATAGGTTTTATTGTAAATTCAGTATTAAAAAAAATTAATACAACTTAATAAATCTTTGCTTCTAAACAAAATACAGACACTCTACGATAGGTTAACAGTAGAGAATGAAAAATTATTCAAAAGTTAGGTATTATAAAAAAACTGCACTCCTTTACATAATGTAAACATTTTTGTATATGTGGCATTATTGTTAGAAAAACTTACATCAAATATGGCAAATAGTATTCTGTGTAATGTACAAAAATTGTTTTAATTTTTTAATGTACGACACAGAAATGTTTAATATTCCGAAACACAATGTGCACCAAGAGGATCACTAGGTACGATTGTGCAGTTCTCTTACGTAACTATAGTTACTCTTATCGCAGACAACTTTACAAACCTCATTAGAGAAGCCATTAGGATCAAAGTGAATCCTACAACATCAAACTGAGTGGCTTGGTACGTGAACAGGAACAATCCTATTGCAATCATGAGAACAATCACCACCAACGACCACGACTGGAACACAAGAATGAAGCAGTAACTATTAGCAATGTGAAGCAGCACTACGCAGCTCATCGACAACTAACTTACACAATAAATGTCATATGTACTGAACCTATTTAATGCAGTTTACACTGGTTCTGTTGGTACTTTAGGGATTTACACAAAGTAACCTAATGACTGGGTTAACTCCGGCACAAGGCCAGGTTTTCTCTATCCCCAAAGATAAACCAGGTTGTTGTTGTTGCTCAGAGCTAATCAGGTAGATACATGTTAACACAGTATACTTCTCCAATATAAACTGCACAACTGCAAGAAAGGTTGCAAGAAGTAATTAGGTAATAATGCAGAGCACAACAATGATTTAATATACTCGGGAATAATGAAAACAGTGATTTACTGAAAAGTCTTAGAGGAACAAAGAAAAAAAAGACAAAGAAATTTATTACAATGATGAAAAAAAAAATGTTTGTTAAAATGAAATTCAATTTTTATGGAAATCCATTAAGAATAATTTACATGACTGTGGTGTAGGCCTACCCTTACTTCTCCACAGATACCCTTAAACCTTGAGCAGCGACTTTAACATATACAGTAGTAAAGTGAGAGGGGCCCTTTAACAACAAGGTCTTATGATGGTCACCTGTATGGCGCTAGAACTGCATGCAGTTTGTTCGAAGTTAAGTTTTTTCTCAGAGACCAGTAAATGTGCGTTCAATATGCTTATCTATGAAAAGAAAACACACTTCACACTACTAGTGAATGTGACTTTTAAGACACCGCGCACTTTGGAAGCAATATTTTAAGGCCCACAAATTAAATCTGCTTTTTCACACAATTGTTTCTCAAGATATGCACAATCAATTTGTTCGAAACTAAGGTCTAGAAGTACAATGGACTTTGCTACAGTGACCCGTTCAATAAAATGAAGGGTCACCCACCGCTTAAAGTAACACATTAAAATTGCTACGGCAGGAACGCTGCCCACATGTTTACGACTTTGGCCGTAGAGGCGATATTACAATACATGTGCCAGCCAACGTCGCTCGTAGCACCTCATCGACTTTCGCCTTACACACACAAACATGACCTTTACCACGCGGCCGCCTTAAGAGCCGATGACGGTGAAACAAGGTGACAGAACAACACAACAGCTATGCCCAAACTGGGAATCGAACCCAGGACCTCTTACACCAGCACCTGACTACACTCTAGAGGCCGGCAGCAGAGATAGTAGAAAGTGGCAGTCAGTCATCACGCCTCATGCAGGCCGGTGTTGCACGTGCCGCATATTCACCCGGTGAACGCTTTGTGAAGTTTGTCCACCGACAGATACAGCTTACTAACTGATGGTAACTGCAGGAAGTTATTGTTGCACGTAAACTAACATTTAATTGCAATGAAACACATCCTAAACCATGCGAAAAGGTTATTACTACTTTTTTTGATGCAGGATGTTAAAAAGTGAACAAAATTATTGCAAGTGTATTGTATAATACTTGATGAGAAGTAGTTGAAACAGAGGCATAGAGAAGCAAATAAGCCACTAGCATAGATGGTATGGAGAGGGTTAGAGGGGTGAACTGAAGGGGATGCTGCAAGAGGAGAGAAAAGAGGACACTGCATGACGAGTTAAGGGTGCCGCTTACCTGAGCCTTAGAGGCTCAGAAGTAAGGACGACCTTGAAGCGTGCATCAAATGTAACATCACCACAATGAGCCAAGAAATGAACTAGCATGCAAGACTCACACAGAACTGTTTTTACTATCAGACTTTTAACGGTGACCATATAATTTTATTGGCAGAAAGTCTATAGTAAAGTTTAGTACACCTAGCTATTCCAAGTGTTGCGTGTTTCAGATATAAGGTTAGTACATTTTGAAGTAAAGGCAGTCTGAAAATGGTAGTTTTTAGTTATGTTGGAAAAATTAGAAACTGTGTTTTAATGAGCACAGTGTCTTAATGACATTTGGTTCATGTCTGAAGTGTTTTCTTTTCATACGTTGGCATAATGGGCACATGTTGGATAGTTTCATTGAAAAAACATACATTCAGACACACTGCAACACGCGCCTGGTAGGAGGCGCCGTTAAGGCAGCCGCCTGGTGAAGAGTACCTTTGTGTATGCGAGGTGAAAATCATCGTAGCATTATGAGCTGACGTCGGCTGGCATATGTATTGTGTTATTGTGTTATCTCCTCTACCACCAAAGTTGTGTTTCCGCTGTAACGTTTTTTCTGTAGGACTTCAAACGCTGACCCTGTCATTTTATTAAACCAGTCACTGTAGCAAAGTCCAGCGTAATTGTAGACTCAATTTCAAACAAATCCGTTAATTATATCTTGAGAAACAACTACGTGAAAAAGCAGATTTTAGCCAAGTTTGATGGATTTAAAATAATGCTTCCAATGTGCGTGGTAGCTTTAAAGTCATATTCACAAGTAGTCTGAAGTGTGTTTTGTTTTCGTGGACCAAGCATAGTGGTCACACATTTACTGGTCTCTGAGAAAAAATGTAACTCCAGCCAGGCGGACGCCTTAAGACTGCGTGCTAAATAAATAAATGCTGAAAACATAAATTGATTTCTACGCTTTTTTATGAGCCAATATGGATAAAATACTCAATGACAATCCTAGATAACGGTATTTGTCAATTTTATTAGTAAATATTTATCCAGAATTACTAATTCGTTACGCGCGATCTGCGCAGCAGTTAAATGCAAAAGGTTCCGGCTTCAGAGATTGTGCCTCAGAAGTTCGTAACACTGGAAACAATTTTCTTTAAAACGTTGGCTAAAACTATTGGCTACGTTTGTTACTGTTTAATTTTCGCAAATAGGCTTCAAGAAACCTACAGTCATAGATTAATGCTTTTAGCTGTGACTTATGTACCACGCCCTCTTAAGAATGAGAGACAAGATACTATCGCCAGGCACAGATGACCGCTGAGACTGAAAATAGCATCGGAACAACGAGACATGTTTTTATCTTTACATGTCATGCGATCATTCTGCAATCTAGCACCATTTCAAATCACAACTGTCAAACTGATATTCCCAGTTTCGTTTTAGTACTTTTATCTCAGTGCATGCTAGTTACTAGTAATAATCCTACATAAGAGCTAAACATGTTTAAAATTATCAAACGTATTTTAAAAAGAGAAAGAAGTTGAACCACAGATTGTGGTGGTCAGTGAAGCTAAGAGAAGCAACAGTTGAACTCTGTTCTCTATTCTACAACAAGCAGTACTGCCCACTGGAGGTATTCTCATACAAGAGCATATGACACATTTTACTGGACACTGAGAGGAGAAAAAACTTGTCCAAGAGGGTACGAAGCCTTAACACTAAAGTTCAAACACTACAATGCACAACACACACTCAAGATCTTCCCTTCCTTGTATGCTTAACAGTTCTGCTACTTTGTAGCAAGGAAATACAGTATTACCACCTTCATGGTTATGTCTTACTTCAAAATGTTGCTACCACTTACACTACCATAATACATACAACTACTGTGCTCTGCTAAGTTCTACAAATAAAAGGCTCACCTTTTTTTCCAACTTGAAGAGAATAGAAAATCCTAAAATAAATATAACTGTTGTAGATTTGGTCATTGTGTACCTGCAAGAATAAAAAAAATTGGTATATATATTCTTATTTCTCTACAAGTTATAACAGCGTGTACATACTACAGTTTAAAATTTACACAATTTTATATTTTGAAATCTGCCTAATGTACAGTAATTTTATGTTGTTATGCATAACTAAAGTAATCTTTTGATGTAATGTTTTTCAGCTTAGCGACCATTTAACTATAGTCTCAGTATTTGTTCAGTTCTATGTAGAGAATTAACATTTTAATTGGCCAAAATAATTGATAAGAGTTAATGTGTACAAGTAAATGACAGCAATTTTTGCAGCAGAAGAAAAGTTTAAGAGCCTAGATCCCCAGGTATTCCTCAAACTACAGGCAGCGTAACACGTCCAGGTTGGTAGAAGTGGCATAGAAGTGAAGTGAAGAAATTTTAGTCAGGTCTTTACCGCTGCTGAGAGGGGACACAATGCAAGTATGGAGTGGTGCCGGAATGAAGGGGCGGGAGAAACGGGAAATCTCCAAGTAAACTCACCGACCAGCGGCATCGTCCGGCATGATTCCCACATGCAAAAATTTGGTGACCAACACCACTGAGAATTGAACCTGTCACTTGGTGGGAGGATAGCGCTCTATCCATTGTGCTAACGTTGGCCCCAACTGGTATAGAATCACGCAAGTGTAGGCAAGGCGGAAGTGCAAGCACGTGCACCATATCTATTGCACCAGTGAAGATAAAAACATTACACATCATTTTTCCAATGAAAGAGTGTCACTTGCGAGGTTTGTAGAAAGTGATGTTTTATCTGACTGCATGTAGGTACACAGCTGGACCAATGTGGAATTATTAATTACTTCAGCAATGACGTGCTAAAATGACAGTGGCACAGCACTCGGAGGTCCACCCACCCAGACGTGGAACACTAGTAGTACTATTACACCTACCAAAAGATATGGTAATAATAATATACAAAACAGGATTTTACGAAAAATTATAACACCAATTTTTAAATTAGTGTTTTATAATATGTAGAATTAATTAGTCGATTACGTTAAATAGCATCATACTGAATTGTAAAAAAAAAAAAAAAAAAAAAAAAAAAAAAAAAAAAAAAAAAAAAAAAAAAAAAAAAAAAAAAAAAAAAAAAAAAAAATTAATGTTGAAACCTTTCAAACACGACTTAGTTTACGGTAGTTTCAGATAAATCGGGTTAGTTTATAATGTCTCTCAAAGATGTATGTCACAATATGTTAGAAAGCTATAGTAAAAAATTATTAACCTTTAAGTAATTTTCTATAAATGCAATACTATTGTTATTATCATTTGCCTTTCCAGATTAAGTTAGCACACATTACAAAGGTTAAACCCAAAACTTCCATATAATTACTGAGGAAAGGCCCTACAGTAACTACCACGTCTTACATCTCCAGAGCCTCATGATACTTACAATGAGACTTTCACCAGCTCGAGCCCCCAGTTGGAGAAGCCGACGTCCAGACCACTTGCGATGCCAGTGGGGCCTAGCTTGGTGAGGAAGTTGTCCCACGACAGTACAACCCTGCTCTGCTTGGTATAGCAGGAGTACGCAACGCGGTACAGCAGTGCCAGTAAGAACTTCAACACCAGGTGAACAAGCACCACCGTCAGTGGGAAGTGGAAAGTCTGTCAAACATCATACATCCAGTGTTGCCAACATCTAATTCAAACTAAGCATGTTCAGATTACAAGATACCTAACAAAAATCTTTTATATAACAGATTAAAAATCAAAAGTTTAAGTCTGAAACAACATGCAACAAACTAATGAGTATCTGTATGTCACATAATATTGTCTCAATCAACAGATTTACACAACTGCACCAATTAAAAATCTTATCTTGACGGGGTGGCTTTTTCTCTTCAGATTACCTACCATTTTATCACTGCATTATTTGTACAAAAATTGGCATGTATCATATTTATTTTTACATACAGAAGTAAAATTCCTCACACATTCATTTCATCTATCCAGACAATTAATTAGCAAAGTTAAGATACACTGGTACACAAAACTAGTTTTTTTTCCCAATGAGAACAATATGCTAAAAAAACTTGTTTACCTTCAAGAACCATCGCTGATAAAATGTCAGGCCGACAGAGAGTGAAAAGTACAAGAGAATGAGGAAGATGCTGCGTATGATGAACTTGAAGCAGGAAACATTGCAGAACCTGCCGTTGCCAACCTCCTGTACGTCGTCAGGGTCGCCTTTCAACACAACTTTAGCCATGCTCTGCTCCTACCAACATATTCACCTGCGCAAGACAACACATACAGACATAACTGTGGCTGAGTATTCATGGCGCTGGACAATTTAATTCAATTCAATTCAGTTTAGTTCAATTCAATTCAGTTTAGTTCAACTCAATTTATTAGCCTCCGTATTTACACAACATATGTGATGGAGTTGTCAAAGTAACATTTACATGATTAACGCTACAAACCCAATAATACAAAAATATTTTCAATACATATTCAAACAATTACAATATCCAAAAATTAATGTATAGCAAGTTAACCTGCAAAACAAATTAACAGAAGTCACTTCCATATTTGTAACAAGCAAGAATGTTACACAATAGTATAAAATAATTAAATGTTTACAATATCCAATTAATTAATGTATAGCAAGTTAACCTGCAAAACAAATTAACAGAAGTCATTTACATATTTGTAACAAGCAAGAATGTCACACAATAGTATAAAATAATTACATTATCCAAATAATTTATGTATAATTAGTAAGTTAACCTGCAAAAACAAAGTAAGTTATAGCATTTACACATTTATGACTACAAGCAAACCCAATAATACAAAATGGTTATATTTACCATATAATTAATGTATAGTAAGTTAATTTACAGTACTAATACTAAAACAGATAATCAATAATATTCTTCAACTTTGTACAGAGCTTTGTCAACGAGATATATTTTTAAATGCAATTTAAAATAAGAGAATTTTTCATTTTTTAGCATATAGCGTAATTGGTGGGGCAGTTTGTTTATGAGTTTAACAGCCGCCAGACAAGGACTATTTTTGAGTTTATTTGTTCTGTGAAAGATTGAGTGTATGTCATCTTTATGTCTGGTGTCGTGTGTATGTATATCTTGATTAGTTTCCTAGTTAATGTTCTTTATACCAAAAATAATAGTATGGTAAATATACAGTATAGACTGGGTACTGTCAGAATTTTCAAGTTTTTGAAATGATTTTTACAGGAATATATAACAATGTGGTCCACTACTGTAAACAAATACAGTTACAGTGCTTAAATAAACTTTTATCTACGATGATGATTACCAACATACAGAGTGGTCCTCTACTACCCGCAGAAGCACAGTACAATGGGTTACCAAACATTACACTTTCCGTACAAACTGTTTGTCATTGTTGAAGCATACTAGCCCCCTTCTGTCTCACATAAGAATTTAATTATTTGACAGTTTTGAATACTATCGTGTGTACACATTTCTACAAAAAATACTTTTAATTTTGATGTACAGTACAGTTTGACAAACAGCTGAGTGAATTTGTGCAAAAATTGCTTACGAGAGGAAAACACAGCTTGTTCCATGGAAACAACTGTAAAGACGAATGGAAACACAACCATCAAAAAATGGAATTGTTACACGAGACAGACCATATACTATATAATATTCCTGAGAGAATGTACAGTTATGTGTGTATAGCACTAAGTATGTGAATTATGAGTACCATAACATTAATGAGTATGGTTTGTTATTTTTGGTACATATGTTTGTAACGTGTGAAAATAATTTTATTTAACTACTACGTATCATGAAAATTTGACAAAAGCCTATATCCCGTAAGCGATATGTTGATTACCGCATTGTATGGTGGATAGACATAAGTAAGTAACTTATAAGGAATGCATCATCTTTTGAGTCCAAAAAATTATAACAAGAAATAATAAACTCTACATATGATTAATAATGTTAATACTATTTAATATTTATTGACCTACGGCTCTGTTAAAACTTGTGGGGTAGGCCTACTGTAATCACACTCATTCAGGCAAAATACTTTCTCACGAAGCTGGCAACAACTGTTTTATACAGATGCCAGTTTTTATAATTTTGTTTCCAATATTTAGTCCTAATTAGGCCTGCTTAATAAGAATAACCTTGATATTTTGGTACATTTTCACTGTTACCTAAATGTCCCACATCCAAACAAAGTCTTTGCCGCATTAATAATATTCTATGGTGACGTTAGTTCTGATTCTTATCCAGGTTACTTTAGGATGTACGTCACATATATGCTCAACAGATAGGTAGCCTATATTGCTGGCATTTTGTAACTATATCTCTGTTACATTTTCTTTTTTACAGTTGGTTTTCCATTTCTATTGTGTTCACCAGTACCGGGCTTTGTGATTACTGGGGTGAATTTCTTGTACTATTGTGCAGTACTTTCTTGTAGTTTCTGAACTTTCCTTGGCCGAATTCCATTTGCTGCAGACAGTAGCAGCTGAATTTACTAACGAGCATTCCCTTAGATGACGAGGCTACTGACCAGTAACTGAAATGGCGCCTGGGTTGGAGGCTAAACATCCCGTCACTTCCTGCTGAAGCTACTGGCGTGCAGGTCAGGCTGTCTCAGCAGTAGCAGACGACATAAACATGGTGGAAATATATGCCGAATCTAACCATTAAAATATAATGTTTGTGTTATGTGATGAATATTTCGATAGTGTAACAACGAATTAGCACTACGTTTTGCAATGAGATTAACTGCAGGCATTATATTTAAAACATCTGCAGTTTCTTGTACTAACTATATACGTAGTAATTTTTTTCTTACTACAGATGCATATTTTCTTTAAAAGAGTGAATTGTAAAAGCAAGTTTAATACGAATTTAGAAATGGTTGTTGTTTTAATTAAAAATTGTCTGTCCTAGTGTATATTTTATCATATTTATATACAGATGCATTTACTTCTACTGGTAGCCTAGGTACAGGGCAGAGATCGCAGTTCCATTTGGACTTTTACTAGCCAGTCATTTCAACAGCAAATGGAACGCGAGCACTGGGGTTGATACTACAAAAGAACATCACTATGTAGTAAACGATTTTTAAGATATTAAGAGACACTACATCATAACCTAAAATCATTTAAATTAACTAAACTGTTTCTATTACTCATGTAAGTATTTGTTAATATTACCTTGTTAAGAAAACTGTTGCCAAGTACTATATAAAAAGAATTGTTCAAGATAAATTACTTTTTGATTTGTTCACTGTATCAAGTCGTTATTGTAATTTTGAATTCAATATTTAAAAAAAATTGTATATAATTTAATTGAAGTGAGATTATCTGCCATGCCATCATAATATTGATATTGTAATAGATCCCCAAAAAGAGTGCTGCTCAAGAGGATGAAATGTATTTTTTTTTTATTTATTTACAAGCATCACATATAGCCTACCTCAATACATATTGAGAGTGATTTGTCCAGAGAGAGAAACATTTTCATTAAGAAATACACCTAAAAAACAGACAAACTAAGTCATATTACAATAAAAAAAGGAAAAAAAAATACAATTATGAAGTCAGGATTGCATAGATAACATACAATTAAAACAAATACAATCCTTACATGTTTCAATTACATAATTTCATTTGTTTAAATACTCATTTATTGAGTAGAAAGTTTCTTTTATCAAATAATCCTTCAGGTTCTTTTTAAATTTCTTGCTGTTAATCAGACTTTTTAAACTTGCTGGTAATTTATTTATCAGTGTAGTACCAGCATAATCGAGACTTAATGAGTATTTTTGGGTTCTGTGTGATACAACGTGTGATTTACTAGCTTGTCTAGTGTTGTAATTATGAACACTGCTATTTGTGTATTTAATAATATTTTTAACTGAAAAAAGAATGGCGTAATAAATATAAATTGATGGAAGAGTTAAGATTTGTAGTGATTTAAACAAATTCTTACATGAGCATTTGCTGTTACTTTTTGTTATAATTCTAATTATCTTTTTTGTAATCTAAATAAATAAGCTATTTTTCCTGCGTTCCCCCAGAAAATGACCCCATAACTCAAAATGGAATGTACATTTGCAAAATATAAAGTTTTTAAAAGCTTCCAAAGTGCAAGTGTTTTTTAATGTATGAAATACAAATCAAAACGAACTTAACATTTTACAAAGATTTGTAGTTGGTCATTCCAGTTGAATGTGAAAACAATGGTAATTCCCAAGAATCTTGTCTTCTCTACCATCATTAACTGTTTATCATCTAACTTGTAACTAAAACTATACACATCTTTTTTTTTTTAAGGAATACCCCATGACTGAAGATTGATCTATATTAAGTACCAATTTATTAGTCTTAAACCAATGTTGCATATTACTATAGTTTGTAATGTTTTATTATTTAGATCATTCTTGTCCTGACTCTTTACAAGAACGTTTGTATCCTCAGCAAACATAACTGCACTACCAAGATCAATACTATTAGGAAAATCATTAATAAAAATTACTTGTAAATATGTGATGTATGTATTTTGACAGAATCAATTAAATTCATACATGCTAATTAGTGCAGTACTTCAAATTTCAGTGGTCATTACGGATGCCAGTTCAAACAACATGCAATACTTACAGCGATAACACCTTCAATATACTCACCATAAAGTCATATTCAATCACACCCACTCTTATCGCCTTCTTATCTGCGAGCGAGGACGTACCGAAGTTTCTTTTCAGATCGCGTATATCTCCCCATGAACGAGTGTAAACTATGGTCACAAACTCAAAAAGCACTTTGGTAATATATTTAAAAACTTACTACTGACTTCAAACAGGCAATTAAAAAACTAAACAGAAAATATTCAACCGTATGTTTACTACGGTAAAGTAAAAGTGACGTTGCACTGTGTACAAACAAAAGAACTCCGTCACCATATGTTTTCGTCAAAGATATTTAGACAAGGAGAAAAAGCAATGTGAAAGAAGGGGTTAATGAAATAAGTTTCTTCTTATTATTTCTAACTTGGTAAATCATATTCTTTGGAAATTTGAAGTGTCCATGATAGAAATAAATGTAAGATAAACTTTACTTAACCCGATATACTTAAAACGTTTGCTGCAGAATTGAGTTTTAAAATACACCTATTCATGTTCCGGTTTCCATCAGCCACTTTAAGAAATTTCGGGCGGGGTCGGTTGAACCCAAATATTTGTGGATGCAGTCTATTGAACCGTTTGAGAGCAGCTTCACGGTAATTCACGAACGTCCGGTCATGTAGGGATAAGCGTCTAACAAAATAATCCATTAATTATTACTCGAATGTACCGAAAGTATTTCAATTTCAATATCAGAAAGATTCCTTCAAATTATCAATTCACCTCATAACACATATAAGAAACCAGCAAGAAACTTGTTATGCAAAATATAAAAATAAGATGGACTGTCGCCTGGTGGCAAGTCTGCACTCATTCACTCTCTCTACAGACCCGTACAGACCCCATCTGAACAACCCAACTCTCTCAACCCTCACCAGCTCCTCCGCCAGAACATTCCACTACCTCACAGGCCTTTCTCAATGTAATTTTCTTTACAGCACTTTTGAAGCTGTGTTGCGGCGGGCTGGTCCTCGAGATGACATCAAAACATTGTAAAGGACAATTAAAGGAAAGCCACAAAAGAAAGATGTGTTAATTCCAGTTCATGTCTATACGAGTGATGTTCCCTCTGCAGTAACACATTACCCTACGGGTAGTTCTAGTAATACAGGTTGTTGCAAAATTCTATGTCAATATTCTGGGGAAACAATCCTCTCACATAGAGAAACAAAACGTGTTATGTGGACTTACGTCTGAAAACACACAGTTTCTGAGCTACAGTTCGCAATACATGACATACAGTTGTTAGCGTGCTGGCAGGATTATGTTGCTGTGGGGCGTCATTACAGCAGTCCGTAACATTTACTATGCCACACGCTACGCCACTAACCCACAGACAGTAGGAACAACTGTGACAATTGTTAGGAACTTATGAAACAATATCGTCCGCACTTACCTCCATCAGAATGACCACTTGCTCGACCTACCGTAGCATCGACTGCCGGATACACTGATGAAATCCTGGGGAATTTCTTATTACGTCACACTCCACCATAATACAATTACAAAGAGTTTCCTCCTTTTCTACAGTGGTTGCATACACAAGTGCCTTTAAATGAACCCACAAAAAATGTCCAGTGAATTCAAATCAGGTCTCCTGTGTGGCCACGGAATAGGGCCATCTCCTCCTATTCAACACCCACTAAACATCTAGGCACTGTTGTGAACGGACAGAGAAGTGCGCAGGAGCTCCTTCATGTATGAAGTACATGTTCTGTCGTATGTGTAATGGGACTCTCAACAAAACAGACATGTACGTTAGGAATGCTTCGTATGTCTCACCTTCAAGTCTTCGTGTTAGAAAATAAGGTCCTACTGAACAGTTATACACAATACCAGCGAAAAACATTGACAGAGAACTGTTGTTAGTTGCGTGTTGGCACCATACTACGAGGATTTTCCTAGACCCAGATATGTTTCACAGAAGGCAGGGTTCAAGCATTGTCCGCCAAACCAAAGGCAACGTGTTGTATAGGGTATGGAATCAACATGTTTTCATGAAACACCCTCCAAGCCAGCATATTGTCCACATTATATGTACATAGTAGCTACTCTCCGTGTGCTGACATTAGAGTTCTCGTCCACGTCACACAGGAGTGCCTCTTCCAACGCTGGCGTATTCATCTCTCTCAGCTGTCCTCTGTCACAATTGACTGGTTCGAAAGTTCAGTGTTCTCTAAGATGGCGATGGATAGCTTCAAATATACGTCTGTCCGGACACAATTGTTGTGGGAAATGTGCATGATACAAACACTGTGCAGGGCTGCCTTTACCATTTGTCAACACATACATGAAATGTGCATCAGCTAACTCAGCATTCGAATAATCCATTTTGAACCTCCTCCTGCAGTGATGCTTGATCCACCTCAATGCTAGAACGGGAAATGTGTGCGTCAAATTTAATGGTTCGCACGACTCATCTGGTATGGGCCTGCCTACAGCTGCAGTGGTGCTCCACAGCAACATGACCCTGCCTGTGCACTATCAACCATACGTCATGTGCGACGAACTGTAACTCAGAAATTGTACGTTTTCCGACCTATGTCCAACATAAAATTTTTTGTTCCTCTACACATGAGGATTGTTTTCCCAATATTGACATGAAATTTTGCAACATCCTGCAATCTTCTTATTTATAAATAGAATATGCACATGCTCTTTTAGTTATTATTTTGTTACGTTAAAATTTAAAATATTTATAAACACATTCTCATACTATTAGACTAAGAGATATTCAGTCCATGAATTTATAACCACCACAGAAAATACCTACAGTCATTAGATGTGAAGATTGCTTTGCTAGTGTTTCCAGTTCTCGCCATTGGTTACACATCCCGCACTTTAACAATGCTAAAAAGCTGTAATTTCCCATACTATCCTTTTACAATATTTGGTAACATGATGCAAGATCCAGCCTTCACACAAGCCACACCACTTTCTCACAGCACATCAGCTCCCACTTCCCGACAATTACATGCTACATAGTAAAACTCCTTTATAACTGCCCTTTTCACTACGACTACCTCTCTACATAAGGACCCTTTCCTCGGGAATTGTGAGGCCGTATATTTATAATGACCACCCATAATTTCAGGAACCTTGAGGGGTTGTCATATATAATGAGGTTTTGAATACAAATGAGATGAGATGTTCGTATGTCAAGCTATAGCTCTGACCATGTTCTCACATACACTTCCTACATGACGGTTGGTCGCTGTAACTAGAAACTGTGTCCAGCAGATCTCTTCAAATATCGTAAAAGGACAAGATGAGAAAGCAGAAGCCCGAGACGATTTATCAATGGCATGAACTGGAAACACTAGCAAAATTCACATTCTAATATGGTGGTTATAAATTTACAGATTAAATTTCTGTTCGGCTAATAATATTAAAATGTGTTTATAAATATTTTAAATTTTAACTTATCAAAATAATAACTAAAAGAGCATAACCACTTTCTAAAAGAATGATTACATTTCAAATTATAAATAACAAAGTATAACACTTAAACTTCCCATAGAGCAACGTGCTACGGTATAGGCCGTTCACGATAAAGTAAGCACTGCATAATGTTTTCTTTTGGCCGTTTTACAGTAATCTTTACAATTTTTAATATGAAAACTTCAGTGTGAATAAAAACCAGTGTGAACGTTACAATGCTCTCAAAAGCTAACATCTACTGACTCGATAAAACATATTTTTAATTAATTACAAGTTCTGCTGAAGACTCAGTTTATAGTGAACAGCCTATAGAAGGGACAGTGCTCATATCAACACAAACTGTAATTAAATAACAAGACTCCTGTTTTTCTTATGGCTCTCCTATATTGTCCATGTACAATATTTGATCTGTCTCTACTAACCATGGCTGTAATGACTACACATGCCTACTATGCTTGTAGCCAAAGAGATTAACCCTTTATAAGGCGATTTTACATCAATATATATTTTTTGGACTCAAGGTGCTTCATTTGCTTTCAAATAATACAAAAAACATACAAAATATTTTACAAATGCAAAAATGGTAAAATTAACAAAAATACAGAATGGGAAAATAATTCCCAATGCCCTGTCACAGTTTTCTTCAAGTGGTAAAACATTTCCCACTGCCTGCACATGTGAAGTAAAATTTCACTGAATATTTCCTAGAAAATTAAAAAAAAATTCACATAGGTGAAATGTCTTGAGTCACTGAATTGCACAAGGTAGTTGCAATAACAAATTATCCAAGAAAAGTAAAAAACCTTGCATCTTTCAAACAAACAAAAATTCTACATAAATTCTTTGGAATAATACCATCATATTAGAAACGACGATGATTTTTTAAAATTTAATTTATATGTTACAAGAAATTTATTGGAAAATTTTTTTAAAACCTTTTCGTTACAATATTTATCAAGAAATTTTGCGTAACACATCTTCATAACTGGTCCACCGAGAACTGGATGTTATGCATAAACATAAATTTTCACTTCTCACAAAACTTGCTATAGTTTTTTCAGATTTGAAACAGTCTTGCAAAACGGACAATTTTTGTCCTACAAAGTCAAAATTTACTACTGTATCTGAAGATATAGGATAACATATTTTTTGTAAGACTGTCTCAAAGAAAAAATTATTTTATAGATACACGTAACTAACAATTGGAGCACAGTCAGTTTATGTATTACACTATCCAATTACTGGTAATTTATTTCAAAATTCAGGAATGAACCCCGTCTGCTTGGATTTTGAAGTTGGGAATACAGAGACTGTTTTGTCTTTTGAATGTCAACAGTGCACATGTTGTAGTTTAGGTTACTTTTCGTAATCTTTACAGCATGACGTTTGTCACTGTTGTCACTGCGTAGATGCTAGTTTAAGGTAGTCATACTTTCCTTGCCTGGTGTTTCCCTTCCTTTACACAACACTTAACAGTACGTCGTAGATAAATAAGCTCTTAAAACAATTGAGATCTACACTTTCTCAAAGTCAATATGGGAAAATTACAAAACAGCAATCCTTGATAGTTATATTTGCCAATTTTATGATCAAACATTTATCCCGAATGCTTCATTTGTTGAGTGTGATCTCTTGCGCTGCATCTAAATGTACGAGATTGTTCTTCAGATATATGTTAATCGAGAAAAATTTTTGCTTAGAAAGTTTACAAAACTATTGTCTAGGAATACTGTTTTTTTTTACATGCAAATTGGCTTGGAGAAACTTACAATTCTAAACTGATGCCATTATCACTTAATTATACACCACGCACTAAGTCTTACGGTTGCACCATTTCAGAAAATTTGTCAAGCTTCTATTTATATGCCCCTGTGTGCAAAAATAATTATACGTCCACAGATATCATTGTGGAAATTGATAAAGTCCCGTTGGTAAGGATCAACCACACAAACTCTGTCACTGCAAGCTGGAAGGCTGAGTCTTAAGAATTTTTGAAAGTGAGTTAGCAAAAAGTTAATAACAGCAATTATAGAAAATAGTACTACTTGTTAACTTTCTTGTGATGCCAATATTATTGTGTATTATTATTTTTTTGTATAAAAAGCAAAGAGAAAAAATTATGCTTAAATCATGCTACAGTATAAGAATGCATCACTATGACTGTTGGTAAACTGCAACCTAGAATTGTCATTGAACTGTATTTATATACCAAAATCATGCATATTCTAATAAATATTTTAAATATCAGGTAATTTACGTTCCATAAACTTTTAGCTCTTGGTGCACGATAAAAAATTTTCATCACGCCAAGAGTGTAAAAGAAAAAAAATTTTATACTGTACTTTATTTTTGGTTAATTTACAGAGTAAGGTGAGGTGAGGGTTTTATGGCCCTTTAACGAGATGTTAAGAGCAGATAGGGGTTAATAGAGGTGATCCCTCAGGACCACACAACAGCCATGCACGAGCCAGGACGTCTTGTTCTGCTGACCGGCACCTAACTGACTACGCTACAGAGGATTGCATTGTTTACAGAACTTAATTCAGTCTTAGTGTAAAGTCGCGTGTCACACTTGAGCAATAATTTGTATATTCGACTATAGCAGAATGTCACAGTTAAGGAGTTAAAATGAGCTGTTGGTAGCATTGTGAAATCTATTGCATAGTAGTAGTAGTAGCAGTAATAATAATAATAATAATAATACAGTGAAATCTCGTTACAAAGTACATGAAGGGAACTTGAAATTTTATACTTAATACTGAAAATACTTTAAACTGAACAGTTTTATAAATTGAAAACTTTCTGTAGAGGTTCCAGTATCTGTACTTTATAATGTTAAGTACTGTATTTTAAACTGAAGTACATTATACTGAGATTTTACTGTACGTAATGGGTATTGTGCATTCCTAAGCACCAAGTTTTTGGAGGGTGCAGTTTGAATAATTGGTTATCAATGTGTTCTTTCACAATAACATAATCACAGGTACTCGAAAACATATTTTTGTATTTAACTCAACATCCACACTTGTAACAATCATACCACATTCATCCCCTTTATTTCATTTTTCACACTGACATAAAATTGCTAATATCAACTTCAGTATGTATCAACTTTATTAAAATTTACAACATACTGTACAGTATGTTGAAAATAGGTAATGACAAAAAAAAAAAAAGCAGCAATTTTGTATTTATTTTACACTTTAAAGTAAAACTATGGCCTCGCAAATACTGTACTGATTTTGAAACTAAAATCTGACCAGTAACATATAAAAATACGAAAGTACAAATTAACAAGACAAAAATATTTATGTACGTAATTGTTAATCATATGGTTTTTGAAAACATTTTTTGGTGTTGTGTGTAGATGGACTCTACAGTGAAACATATTTGGTACAAACATCAAGATACATAGAAATTTGTTGTCTGTAATAATGAAGTTTTTATACAAATTTGTTTGTAAAAACAATAAAAAGTCTGAGTATTTTTATTCATGTCGTTTATCCCCCGTACTTTATATATTTAATTTCTCATGTACCTCCAACTGGAACAAAAACCACTTAGTATTAATGAGAACTAAGTGTTCACAAGGTTTCACAGTATTTATTGCTATTTATTTTTATTTTACGTGTACAGTATCTGTTATAAGAGCAATATATCAACTAGTTCCTTCTCTCAATCCTGAAACCACTCTTCCTGATGGTATCTTTTAACTTCCATATACATCACAAAATCTCATGCTTTAATTAACACCAACCAAAAAAAGACATAGGGCGAAATGAGTTACTTTTCTCACCAACATATAGTAGCAGGGGTGAGAGAAAATATGTGTTTTTTTATACAGTACATACAAATAATGAACTGCTGTCGTTACGAAGGCACAGCAGAGAAGAAAAAATACCTATGTTTATTTTCTCCATAAGCACATGAAGACAAAGGTGAGCCATTGCTGCAGGAACAAACAAATATTAGAACAGGATGTGAATAGGAAGGAATAGCAGTCACTGTTTTATAATGTGCAGCAGAGTATCACACTTCCGAATCACAGACTTCAAAATTGGAAGCATCTGCTTGCCCATTGAATAATGTCCAACAATGGAGAGGTTTCAGAATGAAAACAGCATGGGAGACAGTAAATCCCTGAGAAAACCCACTTACCATCAGCGTCATCTGGCACAATTCCCACGTGTAATCACACGTGGATCACCTTGATGGGAGGCAAGTGCTCAACCACTGTGCCAGCTGCAGTCCCATATTACGTAGTGTCATTTTGTTTAAGTGGTTAGTTTACTGCTGATGTATTTTCTCTAACACTTTATTGCTTTGTATGAACTTAGAAATTTAAGTACCTAGATTTTAAATTATTTACAGTAAACTCCTGAATATCCTTGTTAATTGGTGCCGTGCATCGCACGGATAGTAGGGAAACACGGATAACCCGAGAATAGCACATTTGTTAATATAAAAATAAAAAAATTGAATTTATTTATAATTAACTCAAATACCATTCTGAATTATGGTTTTGCCTACAAATACCGTATTTCACACCCTTTTAACCAAAATAAATAAAAATATTTCCGGGGTGTACAATAAACACAAGGAAAAATAATGTTAAAATTTCGTTAATTCATTCCTACAAACAAGAGTTGACGCTCTTATGTTCCAAAAAGGGTTTTTTTTACAAGAATTTTTTTTTTTGTTTTTCTGTTGTGTTCAACATACAGAAAGCCGCACAGATAATCCGAAAACCGGTTAATCGGGGATTTACTGTTGTAGTGGTACTTCCCCTACCAACTCACACCACGGCAACAAGCAGTAAAATTTCTCTTCTGCATAAGCCAGCGGTGAGCACGAAGAATCTCTTATCTCGTTTTAACGGGTGGTTCGTAGGCGGACGTCGATAACGGCAAATAAATTTATGACCCTTTCCTTTTCAGCAGATTTAATATATCTTAATGTACCGTTACAC